>JADRCC010576034.1:5825-29570 GCA_019843855.1 Hylomyscus alleni
AGAGAGACAGAGACAGAGAGAGAGAGACAGAGAGAGAGAAGAAAAGGAAGGAAGGAAGTAGAGAGGGAAGGATGGAGGGAAGAAGGGGAGAAAGAGAGGCTAAGGGAAGTAAGTCACCTTTGTTTCTTACATACCAGTTACCCCTTTGTGCTCAAAGTATGATCATAATTCTCTTGTCAGTGTTTTTCTCATCCGCAGACTAATCTCCAGGTCATTGAGGACCATGTCTGTCTTGTCCCTATTGTTCTGAGAGCACTTTGGTGGAGCATCAGACATTAGAAGTACTTTTCTATTACTACATACATCCCTCAGGGTTACAGCTCTCATGTCTCTGGCTAGGTGAATTATGCTAATCTCTTAGCTTTGACCTAAGAAGGCATTTTTTTTCACTTGCTTATAACTCTGAGGCCATACCTTTGAGCTCTTTAAATGCCACTCCCACCTTCCCTATCGGGTCATGTCTGAATTTTGAATTTATCATTCTGTATGTCCATAATGTATGTGTGTGATTGTGCATGCCAAGGGATACCTGTAGAGGTCAGAGGTCAACTCTGTTGCGTTGGTTCTCTCCTTCTACCTTTACGTGGTTTCCAAGGACCAAACTCAAGTTACCAAGCTTGCTCTATCACCCACTGAGAGCCCTCTCCCTGGCTTCATAGTTTTGTTTGATTGGTTGGTTGGCTGGGTTTGTTGTGGTTGTTGTGGTTGTTGTTGTTGTTTTGAGACAGGATCTCACTGAGGAGCAGTGGCTGACCTCCATTTATGGAGAGTCAGCTGCCTCTGCCTCCTGAATGCTGAGATTAAAGGCATGTGCCATCATGCCTGGCCCATGATTTAGTTTTTACTTATTTTTTCTTATTTATTTTTTATTTTGGTTTTTCGAGACAGGGTTTCTTTGTATAGCCCTGGCTGTCCTGGAACTCACTCTGTAGACCAGGCTGGCTTCGAACTCAGAAATCCACCTGCCTCTGCCTCCCAAGTGCTGGGATTAAAGGCATGCGCCACCACTGCCCAGCTCTGGCCCATGATTTTTAATTTGAAAAATAATGTATTTAAATCTAGGTTTCCATTTGGTATCATTAGGTTCTGTTTAAAATTGAAAGAGGTCTTTGTTCATTGTGCTTTGTAAAAGGTGCACTAAAACTTCTGAGTAATATGCTCACCTGCAAGTCTTAGGAACACAATGAGTGGACCTTAGTGGCTCTAATTTGGTGTGATTTAGAATTCTGACATGCATGATACTATTCCTAACAATTTCAGTGGGTATTGCCTGCATGTCTTTTTTTTTTTTTTAAGTTTTATTTATTTGTTATATGTAAGTACACTGTAGCTATCTTCAGACACTCCAGAAGAGGGCATCAGATCTCACTGCGGATGACTGTGAGCCACCATGTGGTTGCTGGGATTTGAACTCAGGACCTTGGGAAGAGTAGTCAGTGCTCTTTAACTGCTGATCCATCTCTCCAGCCCTGTCTGCATGTCTTATAGAAACTAATGACACAGCACCTTTTAAAATTGACTCATTTAAACATGGAGACTTCTGTTGGGGCTTTTCAATTTTGCTTTCTTATGGTAAGAGTTGGGTAGTAGTATTCCCTGCAGTAGTGTTGAGATTGGCCAGTTTGGTGATCCCACCTGCTGATGTATGTTGGGAAAACCCTTAAGTTCTTCATCACAAATGCCATTTTCCCATGAAGGGATTTTTCCCTGAATGTGTGTTTGAAGGCTGTGAGTCTCTCATTACTTATTAGCCTCTAGTCAGTCAGTTCAGCCAGGGGTTGGTGCAAGTGCTAAATACTGAGGATTCTCCTAACTTTTCTTCAGCATGAACTCACTGATTCCTGGAAGATTTCAAATTCACTCTCGTCAGTGCTGCGTGTGATCCTGCGAGCCACACTGCCTTCTGTTGTTTTAGTCATTTAAAAAGTAATAATAACAACCAATATTTAGTGAGTAGTCTTGTAGGTGACTTACAGAACTAGTTCTTTTTCTGTGCTGTGTGTCATGTTAGCAGCCTGGGTAACACCCCAATTCTTACTTATATAACTTTTTCCACTCATTTTGGTCTTTATTATTTTTGAGTCATCTCTAACAAGCATGCCCTCCTTTCTCTGTAAGTCCATGGAGATATCAAACAAAGGCCAGAGTTAACTCTATGTTGGGGTGTTCGTCCCTGCTTTTAAGTGTTTTCCTCAGAAGGTTACAGATTTGACAGAATGAGAGATCTTGTCACAGTGCCTTCTAGTGAAGATGGACACTTACAAATATGGATATATTTCCAGTTTACTTGTCCTTCTGCTCTGTCTCCCAAGCTAGTCTCTCTCGATAGATAGATAGATAGATAGATAGATAGATAGATAGATAGATAGATAGATAGATAGTAGATAGATCTATATCTATATCTGTATCTATGTGTGTGTATATACATACATACATACATACATACATACACACACACACACACACACACACACACACACACACACACACACACAAGCAGGCAGGGAAGCCTAGGTCTCCAGAAGGCTTAGCTGTCAGTTGCACTGCTTTGGGAGCACTGAGAACACTGGCACTAGCTGAAGGTTCTGCCTCATCTGTTCACATATGCTTTGGATTGTTCCTTGGTCAACCAGGAAAGACATCTTTGTTATTGCTCTGAAGTGGTGGACCAAACAAGAAAATTTGCTCTTGGAATTGTCTCAATTTTTGAATTAGTGCTACCAGCCCTCCCCTCTTTTCCCACCATGTTTTACATACCCAGCTAATGATACGCTTACTTTAGCATTCAGTACTACTACCTTATATAGCCTTAGGCACCTCATCTCGCCTAGAACAAAGAGTTTCAGGGCTCAAAATCAATAGCAACTTCTGGTATTTAAACCATCCTAGACAGTGAACATAGGGTTCAAATTAGTCTTCTGCTTTGTATTAAGAGAAAAGGATGTAAATTGCATTTTGAGCCTGCAGACAAATGCTAACTAACCAGGGTGTTGGGGGTTGGAAAAGAGACTTAACAAATTAAGTTGAGTTGCTTAGGAGTGGAGAAATAAATGACCACAGGCCACATAAAGAGAACCCCACTCATATGGCTTCTGCTGTGTTGGGTGAATATCCAGTATAACTAATTTCCTTTGTGTGTGCCCACACTTATGTGTGCATGTTCATGTGTGTGCAAGTAGGCATGTATTTGTGTGTATATGTAAGCCAGAGGATTTCACTAGGTATTGTTTAAATGCTATTCTACTGTCCACTTATGGAAACAGGCTCCCTTACTAGGACCTGTTCCTCCCTGATTACGCAGGGATGCCTGGCCAGCATACTTGGAAACCTGTCTCCTTCTCCCCATCACCGGATTTAGAAACATTTGTCATTATATTCATCTTTGGGAATCAAACTCCAGTCCCCTTGCTTGCATAGCATGCATTTCCTGAATGAGCCATCTCACTAGTCCTTAGTGGGTTTTTTTCTATTATGACATTGATTTCTTTTTCTTTTTAAAAGATTTATTTACTATTATTTTTATTTATATGAGTACACTGTAGCTGTCTTTAGACACACACTAGAAGAGTGCATCAGATCCCATTACAGATGTTTGGGAGCCACCATGTGGTTGCTGAGAATTGAACTCAGGACCTCTGGAAGAGCAGTCAGTGCTAACCGCTGAGCCATTTCTCCAGCCCATGACTTTGATTTCTTAGGTAAAAATCTTTATGACATTTATCACCTTTGGTTGAGTCTGTAGGCCATAAATCTTTACCCATTTATGGTAATAAACAGTAAAAGAGTGTTGGCTTTTTTCGTTGACACTAGTGTCAGTTCTCTGAAAAGGACTGCTGGCTGTCTCCACTCATTATTCAAGATGATGCTTTGAGCTGGACATGGAATGCTCACATGTAATCTCAACACTGGGGAGATTGAGGCAGAAGAATTGAAAATTGACCCACCTGGTCTCAGTATCCCACTCCAAAAGTACTATTTTAACATCTGAATATTGAAAAGAACATAGTTACTTATAGATTCATGTGTGCTTGCCCTTGGAACTTTAAATGAAAGATTTTAAACATTGCAGATATAACCTTCTCTCTAAGACACTGGTCATTCTGAAATCATTCTTCCCAGGGCTTATTTTCTGTATACAGTCAGCATTTCTACAATTATGCTTTTCCTTTTATGTCATGTCAAGTATCTTGTCCAGGATGCTCTGTAAAATCACAGTGTGTCAAAGTGCATGCAAAGAAATGTACAAGTAAAGGTAGCACCCTAAATTACTGCGTGAATATGGGCCTCTTCCATATCTGAAGCCTCCTTCCTGGCGTTGGCTTCAGTGCTGCACACCTCCCACTTTCTTGGGCTTCATTTTTAGGATGCGCTACAAGTACAAATATTTACTTGCCCTTGTGAGCTTATCCCTGAGTCTTTTCTCTGCTTGTTTGTATGTGGCTTGTATGGTTTCACTGTGGTGACCATTTTCTGTCTCTACATTTCACCAGAGTTTAGTCTATGGCGTTCTACATCCTGGACCATGTATGCCTTTCAACCATCACAGCAGAGATAGGCTAAGGCCGCTGTCCAGTGAACCCAGCCCCAGAGAGACACAGAGATAAGCTAAGGCCACTGTCCAGTGAACTCAGCCCCAGAGAAACACATCCTAGCACCCCAGGTCTTCCAGGTGGTATTGGTTCTGGGACGCAGGACCTTTTCTAGCACAGAATCTGTGCTTTTGCAGAAATGGCCAGGCCCTGCTTTCTGCTAACTCCGGGGATATCGTGAATGACTTAAAAAGTATAGTCAGAAAATGTTTCTAAGAAGTTTTAGCTAAGATTATCTGAAAGTTCTGCCAACATTTCATCTACTTCTAGTTATCTAATTTTTAAAAAAACTCTGTCCTGAGTTTTCTTTTTTTCTTCTGGCTGTCCATTTGACTTGATACCTTAAGCTAGACATGCTGAAGGAAGCCATGTCCGTAGTGATAGAAAGTAGGTGAGTGGACGCCTGGTGAGTGGAGTAGGTAGGCAATGGTTGGTACAGGAGGGGCTGCTTCTGTGATAAAACACTGTCCAATCCGCCTTGGCTACCCAACTCTGGGTAGCCGAAAGCCGCATCAGTACACCTTAATTAGAGGAAGTCATAAAATACTTTTTTTTTTTATATTCCTTAACTGTTAGAATAAAAGCAGCTTATGAGTGGATCTATGCAGAGTGTCAAGAACCACAGTATGACTCGTTATCACTAGAGTCTTGTCTTGTAGAACTTATAGAACTTCTCAGAGCGGGGCAGGGAGGGGATGGAAGCTGAGGCCCACAGCACCCAGCATTTAGAGCTGAGCTCCTCTCGCCTGATGCAGCTGTGCATTCTGGGTGGTGCCACAAGCCTCCTGCAACACTCAGGGCAGTCCTTCATGATCTCTTGTATTCACTTAGGCAAGCAAGTTCTGAGTGCTCTGTCCTTGATCATGCTCCCCTCCACCCCCATTCAGTTTGCAGTCCACTTTTCTCCCTTTGCCTTCCCAGATCAACTGATCTTGATTTGTTTTAGGTTTTGTGTGTATAGGTGTATGTGGTACATGTATGGTATATATATACATGCGCACATTTGCGCCTGCGCTAGGAGGCCATTAGATGTCTCTACCCCTCCCTTCCTCCCCCCCCCTTTTTGAGACAGAGTTTTTCTGTATAGTCCTGGCTGTCCTGGAACTCACTCTGTAGACCAGGCTAGCCTTGAACTCAGAAATCCACCTGCCTCTGCCTCCCAAGTGCTGGGATTAAAGGTGTGCGCCACCACTGCCCGGCTTTCCTCTCCATTCTCTTAAGAGAAGGTTTCCTTTTCTTTTTTTCTTTTTCTTTTTTTCTTTTTTTGGTTTTTTCGGTTTTTTCGAGACAGGGTTTCTCTGTGTAGCCCTGGCTGTCCTGGAGCTCACTTTGTAGACCAGACTGGCCTCGGACTCAGAAATCTGCCTGCCTCTGCCTCCCAAGTGCTGGGATTAAAGGCGTGCGCCACCACTGCCTTTTCTTAAGGCTGGGCTGGCAACCAGCAAGCCTTAGATTCCCCTCCCCTGCCGATGCTACACTCAGCCTTTTAGTGAGTGCGCCAGATTTGAACTCAGGCTTGCACAGGAAGCAGGCTTCATACTGAGTCATCTGGCTAGCCCCCTGCTTCCTTCCTTTTTGAATCATTCCTGGGATCATGTCCCTTGTCCTTTTGGTGCATCTGTAGGGATTATCATACTGCTGTATCTCCTGCCACTCTTCCAGACACTGATGTTGAATGAGCGGGTGAAGAGATGGAGGCATTCACTTAAGAGTCCTGTATTGGAGGTGTTAGGAGTGTGTAGCAGCAGACAGTATGAGTAGTACCAGAAACAGCAGCTTGAGCAGACGTGCTTGAGGAGCCTAGGGAAGAGAAATAGTAACTTTTTAGGTACAAAGTAACAGATCAAACACGGGCTCTGTGCCTTGTTTTGTTGCTGCTGTTGGTATTTCTGGTCCAAGCCAGTTAGAATCCATACTTGTTTTAGTCTTTGCTTTATTTTTGTTAGAATTTTCCCTCCCATGTTGGTTGATATTCAGTTTATTTCAGTTGTCTGTCCTATAAACAGTAAAAGCTGCTCGCCCACTTCTTCCCGCCCCTGCTTCAACCACACATCCCAGGATCCCCCTGCTACTCCACTAAACTGCTAACCGTTCTGAAAAATAGCCCTCCGCTTGAAGCATGCAGAAGCCGCCCACAACGGTAAGCAGCTAAGAGAAACCAGAGCACATATTTCCTCTAGCCCATTTTTTTTTTCAGCCCCTCAAGTATTTGTTAGAGGAAGCTGAGTTTTCAAAATGAGTTCCAGTGTTCCCGTGTGTTAATAATTTGAGGTTTCTCCTGCATGGATAATTTAAATGTTCAAAAACAACTCAAGCTAAAGTTAAATGCACATTGAACTAGCCATACTCCTAGCTTACCATATGCATGGCAGTGCTGGAAAGGGGTGTGAGGTAAAGGGCTACTGGCAGGGAAGATGGCCATACAGTGCTAAGGAAACCTCACTTTACAGTGATGCATTGTCAAGAAGGATGCTGGGCCTGCCCCTGCTAGACTTGGTACTTGAGCTGCAGTTATATCATCTTTCACAGCATTACCAAAGGTGTCCCATTGCAGATTCTTGTTTGTGAAGCCAGTGAGCACTCTGCCGCTGAGCCCAGTCCTCTTTGTGTTTTTGTTCTAAGACAGGGCCTCTGCACTGAGCTGCCCGGGCTGACCTCAGACTTTGAGTACTCCTGCCTTAGCCTTCAGTTAGCTGGGGTTACAGGCTGGTGCCATCAAGTCTGGGGTGTGTTAGGATTTTCAGCAACTTATCCTATTTGCTTATGAAGAGTTTGGACATTTTGCTCACTGTGTGCAGACTATGAGGCGTAATTGGACATTGAAAAGATTTGTGGTCTATTCTTCTAGTCCTAGCACTTAGAAGGCCAAAGCAGGAAGATCCTGAGTTAAAGGCCAGCCTGAACTACATTACAAGATCTAGGTCAGCTTAGGCTACCTGTGTGGGCATAGGGAGACTCTCTCCAACAAGCCGATCAGTTGGTATGGCTTTCAATGTGGTTTTGTTCAGAAGCAGCATTTGCTGTTTGTTTTTGAGACATGATCTGACTATGACACCCTAGATGGCCTGGAACCCATAATGGAGACCAAGCTGACCTCAAATCCACAGATAACTTATCTGCCTCTCCCTCTAGAATGCTGGGATTAAAGGCGTGAGTTGCCATGCTAGGCCATAAGCACTATTTCTTACATGCTCACTGTGCTTGAAGACATGCTAAGTATCATGAAAGAGCCAGGAAAGAATAGTAGCTTTTTTTAAACTTCTTTTTGAAACATGAGCGTTATATTTATATCATTGCTCTCCCACCCTCCACATTCATGTCCCTCACTTCTTCTCAACTTATTACCTCTTCTTACTGGGGTGTGCGTGTGTGCGTGCTTGAGTTCTGACCACTTGAAATTGGATAACCCTTGGGGTCTCATCTCTGTAGAAGAGAAGACTGACTCTCCCTCTCTTGGCAGCTATTAATTGCATGCATTGGTTCATCTTGAGGTTGGGCCTTGTGAGATTTCCTCCATTCATGATGGAGTGTCAGGTGGTATTGTCATTGTACAAGTCTCCTTCAGCAACTCTAGTTCTAAAGGAACTAGAGAGAAAGAATAGATTTTTCTAAGGGAGGTAGAGTGTTTTAAAAGCTGAAAGAATCACACACGCAGACACACACACACACACACGCAGTAAAGGTAAAGAGTCACAGGAGTACAGAGAAGGTGGAGAATTGGCTTAGTCAGTACTCCATTGCTGTAAAGAGACACCATGAGCACAACACCTCTTATAAAGGACAACATCTACTTGGCTGGCTTTAGAGGTTTAGTCCATTAGCCTTAGGCTGGGAAATATGGCAAAGCATAGGTAGACATGGTGCTGGAGAAGAGCTCAAGGTTTTAGATCTGGAGCCACGGGCAGCAGGAAGTTACAGTTACTTCTGAAAACACAAAACCCCACCTCCTAGTCATGCACTTCCTCCAACAAAACCACACCCATGCAACCTCTAACTGCATCACTCCCTATGGGCCTATGAAGGCCATTTTTATTCAAACCACCACAGTGATCTAAGAGATTTCACAACAAGGTGTTTATTTCTATTGACAAATGGTGGTGTCAACTGTTTCTGTTAAATCAGACCCTGAAGGAAACCCCTTGTGATCAGTAAATTATCTTCAGGAGCTTGGGTGAGAAGGATTGGAGATAGAGGTTCTGGTAGGTGGGCCATTGACACAGCAGTGTGAGAAGGTACCAGTCAGTGTTCAGGAGATACTGACACAGTAATTTTACTGGTTCACTTTTGTGAACCTTTCTATTGTATATCAAAGACTCTGTGAAGAGACAAGAACAAACAAATAAACCTCTCTTACCTCCACTCAGTAGTCAGTAGAGAGCTTGAACACATCGTACAGCTAAGAACAATATAAGGCAGAGTGGTGACTGGGACGTTAGAGAACAAACGAAAGGCTCTGACAACTCGAGGAAGCCGCTGATAGGATATTTTCTGCTGGAAATCAGTTAAAGCTTCATACAGGAAGTCATATTTGACTGCGCCTTGGAAACAGATGACATTTTAAAGGTGGAAGACACAGGAACAGACCTGGCACAGACAGGAAGTATATAAAGAAAGGCATATAAACACAGGATGTGAGCCTTCTAGTACTGAAGATTAGCCAGGGGTACTCAGGAGAGCTGAGTAAGGTGTGGCTTGCTGTGATGGAGCTTAATAACAGTGCTAAAATAGTGAGGAGAGCCGCCTCTTTTTTTTTTTTTTTTTTTTTTTGGAGCAAGGAGATAACAGGATCTGATTTTGTGTGGCAGTCACTGAGCTCTGAATGAATAGCTTAGAAGGTGAAAAAGGTAAGATGCTAGGCAAGAATAGGGGCTGGGAAGATGGCTTAGCAATTCAGAACATTTGCAGCTTCATTGTGAGGACCAGAGTTAAAATCTCTACACCTATATGAGACTGCTCTCAAAAAGACTGTAACTCCCAAGAAATCCAGTTTCCTCTGCTGGCCTTTATGGGCACCCATACAGACTTGTGCCTACACTCACATGTAAAAGTATTTTTTTTATTCCCCTGATGTAAGTGTTGTTTCGGAGACTTATTGCCTCTGTCTGCTAACCTAGTCCTGGAAGCTTCTATCCTCAGTGCAGTCTAATCTGGGCCTAGAATGTTTTCAGCCTCTGAGACTTGCTGCTGAATAAGCTCACCCTTTCTAGTTCTTTCTGAGCTCTGGCTAGCTGATTCATCTCAGCTATTCAGGCTTAAACCCCTCTCCAAGCTGACTGATTCAATCTGTCTCCTCCCAAGCCCCTCCGTCCCTCTCCTGAATTGTTCTCTTTTCTCCTGAGAGTTAGGCATATCCTATTCTGTCAAATCTTTCTCTGATTCATCACTTTGTCACTTTGCCACTCAATTAGACATCACTTTCAACATGGCACTTCCTTCTACAAACTAAACTTTACCTTCATTGTTTGAGATTAAAGGTGTGTATTAAGGGTATGTCTGTATTCCATCCAGACAGATTAAAAGGTGTGTGCTAAGACTGAGCCACACCACAACTAGAAATAGGATTTTTCAGTAAATAACACAAATATCCCGCAACACCAACACCCCCACACACATAATTTTTTTTTAAGTTGACAGATGGAAACAACGTGGGAACAAAGCCAGTGTTGTTTCGTTGGTTTTTTTTTTTTTTAAGATTTTATTTCTTTATTTTATATATATATGAGTACACTGTAGCTGCCTTCAGACACACCAGAACAGGGCATCAGATCCCATTACATATGGTTGTGAGCCACCATGTGGTTGCTAGGAATTGAACTCAGGACCTCTGGAAGAGCAGCCAGTGCTCTTAGCCATTGAGCCATCTCTCTAGCCCCCAAAGCCAGTGTCTTTAGTAACAGAGCATGAAAGACAGTCTTAACCAGCAGGTTCTCGGTGGAAAACTTCTCTAGCTAGTTAGAGAGAGAAATGCAGAGGGCAGAAAGGAGACATAGCTGCCAACCTGAGGGCAAAAGTGTTGGAGATGGGAAAGAGGCTCCGGGGAGGTAAATATGTCACCTTCAGATTGCTGCAGGGAATGTAATCCCAGTACAGAGGAAAAGGCAGGGAGAGTGCCAAGAATTGAGGGCCAGCCAGGGAGACTAGGGCTGTACTTCATGGTAGAGTCCATCAATTTAAAAAGTTTTCCAGCATGAGTCTCCCCTCTCTTCACCTTTCCTTTATCCCTCCCCTTCCTTTTCCAGGCACATACGAGTAAGGCAGGTGTTGCACTTGACCCAGTCCCAGTGAGCTCGGATGGTTCACTACCTACTTCTTAGGTTTGCTGTTTCAGCCTGGTGACACACCCCTGTGCTCCACTAACCAGAGGCCAGAGTCTGCTGGGATGCTGACCTGAGTGTTGTTTGCTTGCCTTTCTAGACTTTGGCTTCAGCAACCTCTTCACTCCGGGGCAGCTGCTCAAGACATGGTGTGGCAGCCCTCCCTATGCTGCCCCAGAGCTCTTCGAAGGCAAGGAATATGACGGGCCCAAAGTGGACATATGGGTGAGTATGTCCCCTTCTTACTACCTGCCCCCTCTGCAGATGACAGCTGTACTGCCATGCGTGAGTGCAGAACACGTTCACCTGCACTTGCAGCCCCAGTCTCATCCAGCACCCAGCTCGCATGGGCCTTAGATTTCTGCTACTCCCTTTGCACCTGCGGAAGAACTCTGTGGGGGCCCAAGCAGATGGTGCCTGTGTCAACAACGGGGATTGCTCATTCTTAAGAGGCTGGGTCTGCCGGGTGGTGGTGACGCACGCCTTTAATCCCAGCGCTCAGGAGGCAGAGGCAGGCGGATTTCTGAGTTCGAGGCCAGCCTGGTCTACAGAGTGAGTTCCAGGACAGCCAGGGCTACACAGAGAAACCCTGTCTCGAAAAACCAAAAAAAAAAAAAAAAAAGAGAGAGAGGCTGGGTCTGAGAAATGTTTGGGATCTCACCCTAGATTCATGTCTGAAAGCAAAGAAGACCGTTGACTTTGACAGTGGCCCATATTATATCATAAAGAGAGGACAAGTTGCTTCCATCATCTTCACATAACTAATGGTCTCTTTTGTTTCCTCCGATGCAATTAACTGTCTATACTCTCTGTTTGGGCTGCAGAGTCTTGGAGTTGTCCTCTATGTGCTTGTGTGTGGTGCCCTGCCATTTGATGGGAGCACACTGCAGAATCTGCGAGCCCGTGTGCTGAGTGGCAAGTTCCGAATCCCATTCTTTATGTCCACAGGTAAGGGACGCGCCAGCATAAAACCATGACTGGGTTCATAGAGAGGCAGGCATGTGAAGTAATTTCACAAGTATAGTGATGCTGGGTCAGTGGCCATTTGGCTGCTTTCTAAGCTACAGCTTGCTTCAGCTCCTCCAAGAGGCAAGGCTCCTTAGGAGCAAAATAAGCTACCGCTTTGGCTCAGGGATCTAGGCTCTGCTTCATACCAGTTGGTCTGAGCTATTGTTCCTCAATCTAAGATGGCTGAGGGCTTTTCATGGCCCCTGACTACCCAGATTAGATTAACTGCTGTGTGAGTCACTGGTGCCATCATGTCGCTGCAGTGGGATCAGTGCATGTCACCTGTTCTCCCCACAGCCTCCACTATGCGGGAGCTCTGATGTTGGTGTTGATGCCCAGGACAAAGCTAGCTTTCATCTTTGTCTTCACGTGGTCTCATTTCCTAGTTCTCTAGTCTACCTTCACATCAAACTGTTTAGGAAATTTTTTAAGAAGTGGACAATAGAATAATAGCTTTTTGGAAATTTTAACACTGAAAACTCATACCAGAAACCCAGATGTTACAGTTAGCAGATGACTCAGAACCTCTGGGTTTGGCTTCAGTTTGGGGTGTGTTTAGTTGGTTGCTTTCTGTGCATATAAGAGGTCATGTCTGAGCCGCTATAGACAGTGGTACCTTATGTCTAGCTACTTTCCTCCTAAGGAGAGCATGCAAACCTTTAGAATAAGTAGGTGGAGTGTGGGTTCCGTTTAACTGAGTCATCTCAGAACTGATGACTTAGGAGGTTGTGTGTCAGGTGATGATAATGCTAAGGAAAAGGGAAGAAAAAACCTTTAGGATGGTGGGTGGGAGATCATTCAAAGAGGTACAGTTAGAAAACATGACATTTCAGGGACAACTGGAGAGGAAGGATGCTGGAGGATCATAGCCCAAAAGCCCCAGGGAGGGAGCAATTGAGGGTGTGCCAGAAAGGAGTTGAGGATGTAGACTCTTCGCTTTCCCTCTGGTGGATGGGGAAGAATTAGAGGCTCTTAACAATAGAGAATAATATGATTAGACCTGTGGGGTTTTTTTCTAAATTTTTAGACCTGTGGGGGTTTTTTCTAAATTTTTATTATGAAAATTTTTTTTAAATTGAAAAGATTTTTTTCAACTGCTTTTCAGGCAATCCCTGTAGTTGCTACACTGCTTGTTGACAGTGTAGTGCAGTTCTGTGTGGTGTAGTACAGCTCTGTGTGGTGTAGTGCAGTGTTGTGTAGTAGAATGCTGGGCAGTGCAGCTCAGTGTAATGCAGTGTTGTACAGCAGCGCAGCGCAGTGTGGCTCGGTAACGGCGCTTGTAGGGAAGGAGCCTGATTGGTAGGAGACTTAGAGAGCGTGTGCATGGTGTGGGTGGCTGTTCCCAGACTGAGAAATAGAGTGATTCGGGAACAGAACGCTGCTGCACACGGCATGCTTGGCTTGCTGGAGGCATTTTACAGATCTTAGCTCTCTTCAGTATTATGAGCTACATGAGGTTGCTACCCCACTTTGCAGGTGATACACAACCAGGAGAGGGTAAGTGATGTCCCCATGTAGAACAGCTTATCAGTGATTACTGAACTAGAATTTGAACCAAGGCAGTCTGTCTCTAATAATGTTTGATATTGGATTTAATGTAAAGAAAAAATAGTTACAGGTAACCCCATGGTTTTTACCTGAGCGACAGGAAGGATGGATTTGCTACTGAATCATCAACATTTTGGAGAGATGTTTTCAGAAATGTCAAGTTTGGGGTACCTATTAGCCGTCTAAATGAAGTTCTGGTCAGCAGTTGAAGAGGAGTGAGTTCTAGCTTAGGATGCCTTTGAGTGTCATCAGAATATACTAATGCTACCAGATGGGCTCGCTCGCTCTGCACATCTCAGGATGGCTAGGGATGAAGAAGGGGAAGAGAGTCAGAAGAATGGTTAGGGAAGAAAGCCAGAGTCACTTGAAGACAAGTGAAGCTGCCCCAGGAAGCTGAGGTAGAGGACAGAGAACTGAACGCTGGATTTAGAGGAATGGTGCTCACTGGTGAGGTTTTGGTGCCACTGCTGCAGGAAGCAGATACATGCACACAACAGGATCGAAGTACAAGGCACAGGAAAGGGGAAAGCCTTGACTTTTCTAGCCTGACTGTACAGTGTTGGAGACAGAGAAGTGTACACTGGGTGGCTCCAGCCCTGGTCATGGTCATCAGATGTCCTGCAGATGCAGGAGCTGCATTTCCTGTTGTCATGGTGACTGTATTTTACCATTCCCTGCTAGGGAAAAAAATTAGGAGGATTTTAGGTTCACGGCAGAATTAAAGGGACAGAGGGTGTTCATATGCCCCCTGCCTCACTTCCCACAGCTTCCCTACTACCAGTACACACACACACACACACACACACACACACAGACACACACGCACCCCGTCACTCAGAGCCTGTCATTTACAAGAGGGTTCACTGTGGGGATTGTGAATTCGGCTGAGCTCTGACAAGTTCATAAAGGCATTTATCCACCATGCTCACGTCAGACAGAGTAGCCCCAGTCTAGGATGGTCCTGTGTGCTTCTCCCATTCCTCCCTTCTCTTTCTCTCCCCACTGGTGATCATTGTCTCCATACATTTTTACTTTCTAGAATGTGATATGGTCCGTGGCATTTTTGCGTTGGCCTTCCACTTAGGAACATGTACAGGCATATAATGTCTGCTATGTCTTGCTAGCTCATTTCCCTTTAGGGCCGAATACTCCCTTGTCTGGATATACTACAGTTTATTCTTTTGTCCACTGATGAGTGTCATGGTTGCTTTCCAGTTTTGACAGTTTGTATCTAAGGTTGCTATGATAGCCCTGTGCAGATTTTTGTATGGACACACATTTTCAACTCACTTGAGTAAACATCACAGAGCATGCCTGTGAGACCATATGGTAAGAGCTTGTTTAGATTTGTAGTAGACTGCCAAACGGCCTTCCCTAGAGCTGGGCTGTGTTGTTGTAAATGAGAATTCTTACTGCTGCCCACCTCACCAGCTTTTGCCTGATTAACCTGTGGGTGTGGTCCCCTTTTGCAGGTGTGCTGTGTTCCTTTAGTTTGTAGCTCTGAAGTCTATGATTCTGAGCATCTTCTCAGTTGCACTCTGCACATCCTTGTCCAGGTGTCTCACCAGGTCTTCATTTTTTTTCCCAACAAAGGCTCACTGTGTTTTCCAAGCTGCCTTTGAACTCCTGGGCTTACGAAGTCCTGCCTCAGTCTCCCAAGAATCTGGAATTGCTCATTTATTTGTTAGGGTTTTTCACTGTCTTCTAAACCCTATTGTTTCTTACTGCTTCTGAGAGCCATTCCATCTGTCCCCTGAATGTACTCTTAGTCAACTCTGCCAGATTTTTTATTCTCTCTTAATCCTTTACATCTTCTCTTGTCCACATGAGCTTTCTGAACCATCTCATTTACTGCCATGGCTTCACCGATCCCTTTTAGGGACTGCTCCCAATTAACTGTCTCCACAATCCCTCCTGAGATCTAGGGCCACATATCCATCTATTTGCTATTTAGCATCTTTAGAAAAAATTTTTCATTGTTTTATAGTTCTGAGACTCAAACTCAGGGCCTTGAGGATGCTAGGTAGGCACTCTACCACTGAACTACAACCTATTAGTCAGTGTCTTCCTTCAACATCTTGAAATCACATTCACTGAAACATTTTCCAGAATAAACTTCATTCCCTATCCACAAATTTGCTCTGTTTGGTGTCCCCTGTGGCTTGGCAGAAACAGGTCTTGATTGTTTCTTCTTTTAGCACCACCAGATCCAAGTGGTTAGTGAAGACTGTGCAGTCAGTCCCCTATCCTTGTAACCACTTTATAAAACACACTGTTATCTTCTCTTGCCTAAGTTAGATTTAGTCAAATCTGTGGCTGCTGAGTTCCATCCTTGTCATCTCCATATTACTGTGTGAGAAACCTTTGCAGACATGAATAATTACAACTACACCATGCATTCAAGCCTCACATGTACAGACATACAAACATACAAATCTGATCATATCATTTTGTAGTTTAAAAATATTTCAGTAGTTTACCACTGCCCTAAAGTTTACTCCTAATATGTCTAAAGCACTGAACTTTAAGAATTTTTACTAAAACCATGATAAAAATATACCTTATACTATAACTTAGAAAACATATACGTATGTCTTTAAAAATTAAAATATATTGTTTTGAGACAGATTCTCTTTCTATAACCCAGGCTGATTTTAAACTCAAGAACCATCTATGCTAGTCTCCCAAGTGCTAGCGTTACAGGCATGGGGCCAGCCCCACCCCAAGAGCTGCCCTGCTGCAGCACTGGTGGTCAGACCTGGAGCTTCTCCCAGTTAGCCACTATCCTCAGCCAACCTCCAGCAATTTTTAAAGGGCAAAGCTACTTTTCCGATGGGCATCACCGCGCAGTGTATTTATTCTGGTCCTTAGGTACTAACTGCGGCTTCGTGAGTAATCTCCTAACCTTGATGGTAAAGCAGTGGCAGTAGAGCTCCTTTGGGAGCTGGCCCTGCCTTTGTTAGACCCCTCACTCTGAGCTACAACCTGTCTTCCTGAATTACTTCTGCTTCCTTGAATGTCATCTTCTCTGGAGCAGTTCTCTCTGCTCCACATACTTCCTTTATTCCTCCATCCCACTCATTCTTGTAGTATAGCCCTAACGAGGTTAGGGAAGTTCCAAGGAAAGAGCACAGGGCAAGGGAGCTAGCTGTCAGTGAAGTGCTTTCCTCACACCACAGAGTCCTGAGTTCAGTCCTCAGAAAACACTTGAAAGTATCTGGTGCACATGGTTGTCATCCAGTACTTTCGAAATGGAGGCAGGAGCCACCCTTAGGCTTTCTGGCCAGCCAGTAAGCCAATATTTCTGAAGGTCATAGACAAGATTGTTCTTTGGCCTACACATGCACATTAAAAAAAAAGACAAATCCAGATATTTTCTGTTTTTTATCTTTCTGAACCTTGTCTTACTACTAGGACATTTATCAAAATATATTGTAATTAAGAGCTAGAGAGATAGTTCAGCAGTTAAGAGCATTGTCTGCTCTTCAGAGGTCATGAGTTCAATTCCCAGCAACCATATGATGGCTCATGACCATCAGATACTGGGATCTGATGCCCTCTTCTGACATACAGGTATACATGTAGATAGATCATTCATATACATGAAAAAGTAAATAAACCATATATATTTTTATCTTAATTTATTTTTTATTGTAATTCATTCTTTCATTGTAAACCACCCACATCAGACTCTGAACTTAGAGGATATGCAGATAAAGCGACCATCCTTCCCACAATTGTTTATAATCTAGCAGAGTGTCTGGTACACAGCAGGACTTCCTACATACTGAGTCTATGTCAGAGTCAACTGCTCCTACCTTGTGGTCCAGGGGCTTTCATTGACTCTTAAAATCAGGCTGATGGTGATGGTAGATGCCTTTAATCCCAGCCCTCAGAGGCACGTAAAACTGTGTCAGTTCAAGGCCAGCCTGGTCTGCATAGTGAATTAAGACCATATCTCAAAAAAGAAAAGAAAATGAAAAATCAGAAATGTACACAATTGTGACTTCTTCTGCAGCATACCGCCCCCAGTCCTATTTTCTCTTGTTCTGATCTCAGGCCCTGGGCTTTCGTCATAGGAAGGCCCCTTTCCTTTCTCAGACTCAGCAAGCACACTCTGCTGTCCCCTCAGGTGGGCCTTCTGAGGCCTCTCTTGATCCCTGCCGCCACCATTGCCACCAACAGCTTCCATAATTGTGTTTATCTTAACCCTGTCTCAGTTCCACAAGCTCAAAATTGTTTTCCTGCCTCCCACACCGTCGTCGTCGTCAGCTAGCAGAGATAAGTGATTTTGGATAAATTTTGTTCACTGCTGTATTCCCAGGCCATGGGGTAGTGTCTCTGGTGTCTACACACATAAAGATATATTAAAGGAAGGAATTAATGCACAGGTTTGTTAAAAATACGGCCTACAAGCCGGGCGGTGATGGCGCACACCTTTAATCCCAGCACTTGGGAGGCAGAGACAGGCGGATTTCTGAGTTTGGGGCCAGCCTGGTCTACAGAGTGAGTTCTAGGACAGCCAAGGCTACACAGAGAAACCCTGTCTTGAAAAAAAAAAATAAAAACAAACAAACAAACAAACAAAAATATGGCCTACAAAAGCCCTTCCACAGGAAATACTCTTAATCAAAGAATACTAAGCAGTTACCCTGTGCACACCTAATCTCAGCACTTGGGAGGTGGAAGCAAGCGGCTCAGGAACTGAAGGTCACTACGTGCTTAGTGAGTTTGAGGCTAGTCTGGGCCACATAAGATCCTGTTTCAGTCCCTGCTCCACCCTTAAACACACACAAAAATAACTACATTTCTCCAAGACTTTAGAGTTTATGAAGTATTTTCCTGTATTTCATCTGCTTTAAACTATGCAGCTATGCTCTGGAGTTGTTACTATATACTATTTTACTGCTTGCCATGACGTGTAGAGAAGCGAGTTGCCTTGTAAAAGCCACTCCTCGGATGCTGTATTGTTCTGCTCAACCTCACTGTTATAAAAAAAAAAAAAAAGGCAGGTCAATAAACCACTTCCTCTGCTTTCCCAGTGTCCACAGTATTTCCTGTGAGGGGTTTGAATATCCTCTGTCTTCCACCCCAGGCTCTCAGACCATGCAAGGCTCTTGCTCTCTCAGGCCTCTCCAAAGCAGGCTGCTGAGCATAGCTCCTGGCAAGTAACCTAGCTGCTGAAACCACACTCTTAGTGAGTTATCATGAAAGCTGAAAGACTCTGAGAATGGCAGCATGATTATCCTAAATCTTGTTACTGTATAATCCCAGAGAGGAGATTCCCCGAGTGGAATAAAAGAACACTATGTAAGATGAAGCACAGAAAGTGAGAGCCAGGGGGGAAATGAGTTGGCAGTCACCATCTTATTGTATGATCATTCTTGTCCTCTGCGATATGCATGTGCTTGGCTTTGTCCTGTACTCAAGGTACAGGTACCCTGTACTAGTCCCAAGACCCATCAGAGGCTGGTCCTGTCTATATGGTGAGGCACAGAGGAAAAGGAAATCATAGGATGTTCTTATCTTCTAAGCAAAGACATCCTTAAAGTATCATGGAGTTCAGATGCAAGGGAAGGATGCTGAGAGTCTGACCCTGAGTCCTCTTTCTGTCTCTGGGCATAGTTGTGACTCAGTAGACCTGGAATTAGCTCTTCCTGTGGAGGTCAAAGCTGTCAGGTCTGCTGTCCCACTTTGTGTTTCTTTCTCTGTTCCATAGAGGGCAGTGTGGTTGAAGAACAAGGCCTGTTCTCTGCTGTCACCAGCTTGGGCTGAGCTTCCTGATTTCTGAGAAAAGATGTAGAAATTCTGTCAGGGCTGAGAGAGTTTCCACATTAGCCTGTGAGACACGAGGAGATCCTTTCCTCTATGTTTTTTTCTGGCCGAGTTGGACTCCAGAGTGTCTCCAGCTGGGAGGCCAGTGTCTGAAAATGGACACTGTTTCTATAGTAACTGTGGGATGACGTTGTCTTCTCACAGTGGGTCAAGCCTTGTTAGACTTGAGTGTTCTCCCATGGGTGTCCTGAGATCAACTAAAGTCACATACTGTTAAGTGGCATTTGTCATGGGCTGGAGTGGGTTTTAACCACCTAGTTTATTATGATCTAGGACAGCCAGATGCTTTTTACACAGCTGCATTTTCTGGAACCTAGAAGCACCTGGCAGGAAATACATGTCTTTTCAGTGACTATTTTGAGTGAAATATGGAAGGAATCACAACGCTGGGCATATGGTGGTAAAGACCTTTAATCTCAGCACTCAGGAGACAGAGGCAAGTAGATCCTGTGAGGTCAAAACTAGCCTGCTCTACATAGCAAGTTCCAGGACAGCTAGGGCTACATAATAGAAACTCTGTCTCAATGTCCCAACTTCCTACCCCTTCACAAAAAGGAAAGTTGAGAAAGAACTTACTAGTTAACCATAGATCTCCTGTGGGCTCCATGTTGTCCTGTTAAAGTGATGGGTAGCTCACCACCGATGGTTGTACGCACACAGGAAACCAATTGGCTTTATAATCTTTTGTTATTATTTTATAGATGGCTAGATCAAGTGGCTTCTGGTTAGTTTGCAAATGTATTTTGAGCCAGCTGGCTCAGGCCCATCATCCCAGCACTCAGGAGGCTGAAGCAGGAGGAACACAAGTGAGTTGGACACTAACATTGGTTACATAGGAGGTTGGAGGCCAGACTGGGCTACATAGTGAGACCATCTCACAACGAAAATCAAAACAAAACAAACTATTTGACTTACTGTAATTTGACTCTCTGAGTCTCTGGTAGATCATGTTTGGTTCAGGCTAGTTTTGTTTTGTTTTTTTAAGGTTTATTTATTTATTTTTATTATGTATGCAGTGTTCTGCCTGCATACATACATACATACATATATACATACAGACAGACAGACAGACAGACAGACAGGCCAGAAGAGGGCACCAGATCTCATTATAGATGGTTATGCTGGGAATTGAACTCAGTACCTCTGCAGCTATCTCTCCAGCCCCAGGCCAGTGTTTTTGAGTGACGCTTCTTGGATTAACCCAGAGCTTAGAGATGTCATCCAGGTAGCATTTCAGCTGAGCCACATGATGATAAGGGGACTTAGTTTCTTGAGCTCATGTAAGACTAGTCTAGCCAGTGTCAGCAGAGGTCCCATCTGACTCCACCCACTGATAGAAGCCAACAATATACACATTTGGTTACTAGATTCACTCCCTAGTAATACATTTTTAAACCCATGGATATGTGTTTTACCTTATCCTCCTGTTAAATACCACCTATGAGCAAATGTAGTCCAATCATTCACTTAACGAAAAGAAAATTAATTTACCATGAAGAAACTGCATTGATGCTGAGTGCCCTGAGATCTCTTGTGGGCAATATTTTTGAGTCCTTATTGATTAGACTTCATTGGGACTTAATTAGCTGTAATATTGCATAAGCATTTTATCACTGGGAATGCAAGATCCCCCTTACATAATGCTTCTGATGGAGAATATGGCCTAGAGCTACTGCCAGAAAGCTTCCACTTAGAGGAAGGTAGCTCTGCCCCATCCAAGTGCTCATCAAGAACCACAGTGTTTCCCTCAGCGAAAGCACTTTGTGGAGAGGAACAGGGGTGGGGATGGGCGTCACTTGCCCTGGCTGTAAGTGCAGAGGTGTGTCTTTGGAGGTCTGCTCTCCATCTAGGGAGAAAAACCTGCAGTGCTTTGGTGTCAATCCACCTGGGAACACATCTCAAGCCAGAGAGCTGGATGTGGTACCTCACCTGTAATCCCAGCACTGGGAAGGCAGAGGCAAGAAAATCACAAGTCACCAGCAGCTATATATCAGTTTCAAGGCCAACCTATGGTCTATGAGACCCATTTTTAAAACAAAACAAAGCTAGACCTGCTCATCAGAGTGACTCAGGCTTCGCCCTAGTCCTATGAGTTTATATAAGTTTCTAGAAAACCAGGGATGAAGGTCGTTGATAGTATTCCAGTTATAACTATACCTTTCAAGCAAACTGTTTTCTGAATTATGGAAACCCTATATAGAAAAATAAACAAAATTCCAAGTAGAAGAAACTTGACGTCAGAGGTTGGGTAATAACTAACTTTGGGTTCCTGTGTACTAGGCACAGTTGATTTAAGTACTTAATGCTCAGCAGGCTCTATCTACCCCATGAGATATGCTGATTGGTAGGTTGTTTGATTGGTGTAAAAATAAAGGCATGGCAAGGATAAGAGATGCTCACTTAGAAAATGCCAGAGCTAACCTTTGAACCCTAAGCCTTCTGGCCCCAGAGAGTTCCTAACCATTCTCAGTTATAGTTAGTTCTCAGTAAATACATACCTGGTAAGTTTTTCAGAGTATTTGGAGAGTCCTGGAGTAGATATCAAAGAAAGCATTAAGAGATGGCCCTGCAGGTAAAGGTACTCGCTAACAGGCCTGGTGACGTAAGTTCACCCCACATACACACGAGTTTAAATACACATTTTAAAAACTTCTTAATTAATAGCAGATACTTTAGACTCTGGGGGATTTCTAGCTCCGGCCAACCTCTTATCAAAAGCTGTCTTGGTAAAAATGAAACATAATGCTATTTAAAAAATAGATTTAATTTTTCATTATCTGAAGAGATGATGGCAAACTTTATTTTCTGTTCATAGAGAAAAATGGTAGAGCCGGGTTTGATGGTGCACGTCCATAGCCCCATCACCTGGGGGAAGAGAGCAAGTCAATGCCAGCCTGAGCCTCATAGTGAGAAATGCTTTCAAAGACAGGGAGGGGAAGGGACAGAGAGACCAAGCCAGGAGGGAATCTGATAGAATATGAGAATGTTTTATTTGTGGTTTTCTTTTTGGAAAAAGTAGTCAGCATTACTGAGACCCTGAGTCGCAAACATCTGTAGGTCTGGAGCACAGAGCACCGCAGACCCCTGAAAGCCACATAGCTCTGTGTGGAGGCTCCTCACATCCTTGTGTCTGGGGAATCAGCTCTCCTGTTTGGATCCCTGACCTGGACAGAGCTTGAAAGTAACAGAAGTTGACAGCAGTGTGCCAACTCATATCCAGATTCTGACATGCAGTTTAACTGTTTCAAGTTCTGAAAGTTGTTCATTATCCACAGAAAGGGGTATTTTAGAGATTTGACTGCCAGTTAATTTTTGTTCCTATTTTGGATTTTGAGATTTAGAAAAATAGAGCTGTCTAAAATTTGGATTGCTATAAAAGCAATCTCTAACTAGGAAGTAAACATTGATAGGAAGCATGCTAAAATTGTCCAAAATATAGACTTTGGTGCTGAACACTTGAGAATCCCATATGTATTTAAGCATATGTATTGAGCATATGTCTTGTTGACTGGAAAGACTAAGAGAAACTAGACCAAACACCTTCTTCCACACACTTAGAGGAAGCATGGGTTTCTGGGTAATTGTTTTTTACACTTTTACAATACCCTCTGACACCCAGATGTCTTCTCTTTCCACCAGCTCAAAGGAGCTGTGCGTGTGCAGGGACCTGTGACGTCATTTCTGTGAGATTGTTCCTCTGCAACAGACCCAAGAGCAGGACTTTGTGATGCCCCATAATTTGGTACTATTTGAGCTTTTTTTTAAAAAAAAGATTTATTTATTTTATGTGTATGAGTACACTGTAGCTGTAGAGATGGCTGTGAACCGTCATGTGGCTGCTAGGAATTGAACTCAGGACAGCCCCGCTCCCTCCAATGTAATACTCTGTAGTTGTCTTCAGATGCACCAGAAGAGGGCGTCAGATCTCATTACGGGTGGTTGTGAGCCACCATGTGGTTGCTGGGATCCGAACTCAGGACCTTCGGAAGAGCAGTCAGTGCTCTTACCCGCTGAGCCATCTCACCAGTCCAATTTGGTACTATTTGAAAGGTTCAAGGATGCCAAGCTTTCTTTCCACCACGGAGTCAGCCCAGAGATGCTTAACAATCCAGTCCCACAGAGTCTCCTTGTATGATTCCTTGATTTGGATTGACTGCCCCATCCAACCCCCACAGTCACCCTAGCCACTGAAGTCATTAGCAGGTGAGTACAGGTGCACACACACACTCCTCACACTCACTCACTCACTCATGCACACGCACGCATGAGCATACCTTTTCCATGCTCTCCTGCTTCCAGTCACACACACAATCGCTATCAGCCCACCTCACGCTCCTTGTCATCTCATTCATAGTTCTGAGCACAATCTCTCCTGCTCCATTTGGAACCTGCTTGTAGGTGACTCTGGTCATCTTTGGAGTTCACACAGCACATCGTCAGCTGGATAAGAG
>JADRCC010576035.1:0-11470 GCA_019843855.1 Hylomyscus alleni
AGATGATTGATGGTAATATGAAGTGGACGCTCAAACCCACCTGGAGTTGTTTTTGGCCTTTGATGAGAAAACAGAGCAGAATGCGACAGAAGAACAGGCACTGTTGATATGTCTAGTGGCTCACCCATATCTAATGGGAACAGCGAAAGTCATAAAGCCAGCAAAGCTGCTGGACAAAGATCCAGAAAGACTGAGCTGAGTGATACAATCACTGTTGCGTGGTCTTCCCTATTTTATTATCATCTCCAGGTTTTGTATGCTTGGGGGGCTTTTAAAATTTGTACAACTTCCGATATTGGATTGATGGACATTTTCTTATGAATCATTTATGCCTTCTCCCAGGATTATTGCTTCTAGGCTTCCCCAGGAAAGTCCTGAGCCCACTACCCCCTCTTACTTTCATCTGGCCTACTTAAAGGTCTTCCTTATGCCCTGGAGGTTGTGACTCAAGGAGATCTCTAGAGTCTTTATTTAGGAGGTTCTGACTCTAAGATATTCTTGGAACATCTGCCCCTGTACTTGCTCAGGAACAAGATAATCAGAACAAAAGTTTACTCTGGTAAACTTAAAAAGGTAAACAAGATGCAGTGGGCTAGAGAAGTTGGCAGCAGATCAGATTAAAAGCCTCCTCTTACTATACACTCTGAGCATTCAGAGTTAATAATGTACTGCATGGGATAGGATTGTCTGCTTAGGCTGGCTTGGAGATTTTTTTTCTCTCTAATGCTTCTTAAACCACAAGCTTCTTAAATTTGGGTTATGGGGTTGATGAGGGAAAGTGATTGTAAAAGATAACTCTGTTCTGTCATTATCAATGATGACTAAACTTATGACCAAGAGGAAGTCAGAATACATGTCCAGGGATAAAGGTGATACGATCTATGTTTTAGAACAATGTGAATCTATCCCTGCCTACTGAGTTCTGCATAAATAAAGAAGCATTCTGACTGTTAGTCTACAGAGTTCAGAGTTCCCCTGAACTCTGTAGACTACTTATCTCCTATGTGGGACCTGGTCATCTAGGGGCCTGCCCCTTGAAACCTTACCCCTACCCTTGAAACAATACTAGATGTCCCTTAGCCTATTAACAATGGGTAGCTTGGAAAGATGGTTTTCTTTCTAGGTGGCTGTTCTAGGAGCTGGTCAGTTTATCTGTCTAAGGAATAGAGGTTTGACAGCAGTGGGGTTTTCCAACATTGTGAGAGCTTATTTGTAGCTGCTCCTCATGCATGTTGAGTAACTATCATACTGTGTATCTTTCTCTGGTACCCAGGTGCTCAGCTATAGACACAGAGCTATAGTAGACATCATCTGATGCTAGAGTTGGGCAGAAAGTGAGCAGAGTAAGTTTAGGACATTTGGTACTAGCATTATGGGAAATGTACTGTCAAAGAGATGGCCTTTAGAGAGTAAACTGGTAAGAGTGGACATGAAATTAAACTTCCTGTGAGGCAGAAATTGTCAGTCACAGTGAGAGAGGGCTTTGCATACGGAAACCGAAGCTGAGGGTCTCACGGTTGAGACTGAGGCTGTGTAGGCTGTAGGGATCTGGGACATGGAAGACAGGGTTGTTGGCTGGGAGACAGTAAAAGAATAGAGAGCAAGGTCAGTGGACTTGGATGTTGAAAGTGTCGATGCTGATGTCAAGATTAGGGAAAAAAGAAAGATTCTGACTAGGATCCAAAGGATGCTATTGGATGGCTGTTCACTAAGAGCTTCATTTCCATTTCCTCTAAACCTCCTGAGTCTTGTTGTTAATGAAGAGTCACTTGGAGGAGCCCATGTAAGTGATTCTGTGTCTGCTCGTCTGTCTGTTTTTGATGTGCATACATAATAGGAGCAATGTTTTCAAGTGTGTCTTTAATCATTTTATGGTATACCGTTTAATGATCAGATGAGTATTTTGAGCTCAGTTAAATTACAGAGTGGTGGGCTTGCTTGGCATCGGTTACTGGTAAGCCTGATAAGACTTTACACATGACAACAGATGTCTCCAGCATGTCTTCCTACTAACTTTCCCTTCACAGTGTATCAAGTGAGAGTCACCAGGAGATTCAGCTAAAATTGGCCTGTTCCTGGAGGCTCTGACGATCTGTCGCTCACCGGCTGAAGCAGCATGACCACAGAAGGCAAAATCAACTAGCAAACTATCCCCAGTGAACTGAGCTCAAGACAAGAATAGATCATTTAACGGTATAACATAAAATGATTAAAGACACACTTGAAAACATTGCTCCTATTATGTATGCACATCAAAAACAGACAGACGAGCAGACACAAAATCACTTACATGGGCTCCTCCAAGTGACTCTTCATTAACAACAAGACTCAGGAGGTTTAGAGGAAATGGAAATGAAGCTCTTAGTGAACAGCCATCCAATAGCATCCTTTGGATCCTAGTCAGAATCTTTCTTTTTTCCCTAATCTTGACATCAGCATCGACACTTTCAACATCCAAGTCCACTGACCTTGCTCTCTATTCTTTTACTGTCTCCCAGCCAACAACCCTGTCTTCCATGTCCCAGATCCCTACAGCCTACACAGCCTCAGTCTCAACCGTGAGACCCTCAGCTTCGGTTTCCGTATGCAAAGCCCTCTCTCACTGTGACTGACAATTTCTGCCTCACAGGAAGTTTAATTTCATGTCCACTCTTACCAGTTTACTCTCTAAAGGCCATCTCTTTTACATTTCCCATAATGCTAGTACCAAATGTCCTAAACTCACTCTGCTCACTTTCTGCCCAACGCTAGCATCAGATGATGTCTACTATAGCTCTGTGTCTATAGCTGAGCACCTGGGTACCAGAGAAAGATACACAGTATGATAGTTACTCAACATGCATGAGGAGCAGCTACAAATAAGCTCTCACGGTGTTGGAAAACCCCACTGCTGTCAAACCTCTATTCCTTAGACAGATAAACTGACCAGCTCCTAGAACAGCCACCTAGAAAGAAAACCATCTTTCCAAGCTACCCATTGTTAATAGGCTAAGGGACATCTAGTATTGTTTCAAGGGTAGGGGTAAGGTTTCAAGGGGCAGGCCCCTAGATGACCAGGTCCCACATAGGAGATAAGAAGTAGTCTACAGAGTTCAGGGGAATCTTACAGCCTGACTAACAGTCAGAATGCTTCTTTATTTATGCAGAACTCAGTAGGCAGGGATAGATTCACATTGTTCTAAAACATAGATCGTATCACCTTTATCCCTGGACATGTATTCTGACTTCCTCTTGGTCATAAGTTTAGTCATCATTGATAATGACAGAACAGAGTTATCTTTTACAATCACTTTCCCTCATCAACCCCATAACCCAAATTTAAGAAGCTTGTGGTTTAAGAAGCATTAGAGAGAAAAAAAATCTCCAAGCCAGCCTAAGCAGACAATCCTATCCCATGCAGTACATTATTAACTCTGAATGCTCAGAGTGTATAGTAAGAGGAGGCTTTTAATCTGATCTGCTGCCAACTTCTCTAGCCCACTGCATCTTGTTTACCTTTTTAAGTTTACCAGAGTAAACTTTTGTTCTGATTATCTTGTTCCTGAGCAAGTACAGGGGCAGATGTTCCAAGAATATCTTAGAGTCAGAACCTCCTAAATAAAGACTCTAGAGATCTCCTTGAGTCACAACCTCCAGGGCATAAGGAAGACCTTTAAGTAGGCCAGATGAAAGTAAGAGGGGGTAGTGGGCTCAGGACTTTCCTGGGGAAGCCTAGAAGCAATAATCCTGGGAGAAGGCATAAATGATTCATAAGAAAATGTCCATCAATCCAATATCGGAAGTTGTACAAATTTTAAAAGCCCCCCAAGCATACAAAACCTGGAGATGATGATAAAATAGGGAAGACCACGCAACAGTATTGTATCACTCAGCTCAGTCTTTCTGGATCTTTGTCCAGCAGCTTTGCTGGCTTTATGACTTTCGCTGTTCCCATTAGATATGGGTGAGCCACTAGACATATCAACAGTGCCTGTTCTTCTGTCGCATTCTGCTCTGTTTTCTCATCAAAGGCCAAAAACAACTCCAGGTGGGTTTGAGCGTCCACTTCATATTACCATCAATCATCTCCTTGTTCTCTTTATTATTTAAGTTGTCAACCATACCCCTCCAGTCAGGATTTTAAAAATACTGTGGTGGCTACTCTCAGATGTCAACTTGACTCTATCTGGAATCAACTAAACCCCAAGCAGCTGCACAGACTTTTGAGAGACTTTTTAGATTTGATCGTTTGAGGTAAGAAGGCCCACCCCAAACCTGGGCCACGCTTTCGGGGGTGGCCTAGGACATGGAAGAAGGAAGTTGTTGCTTTTTGTCCGGGTGCTCTCACTCTCCGCGGCAAGTTTATCTCTCGCGCTGCTGAGGCACGTCTTCCCTGGTATTAGAAACTGCTTTTCTGGGACTCCAACACAGACTAAAGACCAGCAGCTCTCTAGGTATCCTCTGGGACTCCAGCACCGGAATGAGACTACTGAGACATCTAGCCTTGTAGATTTAACAACAACCTGCTCCTTGGCCTTTCTACTGAGGGAAAGCCATTGTTGGACTAGTCGGACCACTTCTTGTAAACCACTCCAATAAATTCCCTTCTAATAGGCCACAAAAAAACTGTTTTGTATATATATATGCACACATACAATATATACATATATTAATTCTAACAGCTTTGTTCTCTCATAAGAAAATCCTAATACACATACCAAATCCTGCACTAAAGCAATCTGACTCAACTTCATGTCCCTAGATACCACCCTGGCACAATGGCCATTTGAAAAGTGTGTAATCTAAGTTAGTCCAAATAGAGAGAATGTTGCGGCTGTGGAAGCTCTATAGAGAGACTTATCTTTTGCCTGACTCGGGCAGAACATGGACCAGCAAGTACTTTGATACTGTAGGGTAGACAGAGCTTACTTGAGCAAGGAAACAACAAAGAAGTGGACTCCAGATAGGAAGCCAGGGCTGATTACTCCAAATAAATCGAATGATAAGCCACAGTGCTCGGCCTTTTAGTTAAACAAGCCAGTAAATTCTCCTTTGGGTGTAACCCAATTTGAACCAAGAGTTCGTTTGCTTGCACTAGAAGGAATTTTAATTAATCCAATTGCCAGGATTTCAAGCTTGTGATTTTTCACATATTAACAGGAGCCAGGAGTTTGGGCTTGTATCAGGTAACACTAAATAGGAGTGCCGGCTCCATTTTACTACAGATTCCGTCACTGTCCCTGTCATCCGCCCTGGGTCACCTCCTTCACTTGGAACCAAAGCCAGAACTTTGTCTACAGCCCAAATCCTGAAACCAGAAGACAAAGACCGTCTCAAAAGAGCATTTGCTGCTAACAACAGAGAAAACAGATTCTGGGCAGCCAAAAAACTATAAACATGCGCTGCAGAAACTCATTCAAATATTTTTAAAACATTCCATGCTCAAAACTAAACAGGTTTGCTGGATGAAGGAGGCTTGTCAACCTCCCCTATAATGTTCCCTGTTTCCTAGGTGATCTCACCCAATACTGAGCCTTCATCTACCATCGCTGCACCAAAATGCCACATTTTTTGTTTTATTTCTGACTCACAAATTCAACGCCTACTCAACATCTTTACTTGGATGCCTCGAACCTATTTCAAATTCAATTTATCCAAAATAAAATTCATGACCTTCTGACCAGCCCACCTCATCACCTACCTAAAAGTGGCATGCCTCAGAGCTCTTACTATGAGATGAAAGAGAAGCACAAGGGACAACTTGTTACTGGAGCATTAAACCACCTCTGCAAAAGTGATTTTAAACAGGGAGTCATCATTCGATCCTAACTGGAATACTGGTGCCACAAGCCACCCCAAAGCACTTTAGGACCTCAATAAGAACACTGGAAATTATGTCAGGACTATGAAAAGATCTTTTTATATTGTAATTAATAACTGGGGTTTCAACTTGGAAAGTCTGTATCTTACTAGGTACAATATCAAATAGAAATTATTTTACTTTAAATATATCAATGCTTCACAGATTTTTGTATCCCTTGGACTAGGACCAATAAAACTCAAGCACAGGTTCAATTTCCAGCACCCACATGGCAGCTCAGAACTGTCTGTAACTCCAGTCCCAGGGGATCAGACACCCTCAGACATACATGCAGGCCAAACATCAGTGTACGTAAAATAAAAAGAAATAAATCAGTTTTTTAAAAAGTAAAAAAAAAAAAAAAGAAAAGAAAAGAAAAGAAAGAAAAGAAAATGAGAACTTTTTCCTTTTTCTCCTAGGCAGCCCAGGAATACTGTCTCCATAAGCGTTCTGCTGTAAACATTCTGGCTGGTGTGTCAGACAGTCACTATATTACTAACCTCACTGCTAACTCAGGAGGGGACAGGTTAACACAAAAGTTCACATCTGACTATTTTTAATGCAATCCCCAAAGCAACTGTTATTTATGAAGAATCATTGTTGGGCCTCTAATCAAACTGAAGTTTCTTCTGTAACAAATAAACAGGATTCTTTAATGCCTTTTTTGTTTAATTTAAAAATACCCATTTGGGGGGGTGGCAAGATGGCTCAGCGGGTAAGAGCACTGACTGTTCTTCCAAAGGTCTTGAGTTCGCATCCCAGCAACCACATGGTGGCTCACAACCATCCATGATGAGATCTGACGCCCTCTTCTGGTGCTGTGTGAAGACAGCTACAGTGTATTTCGCAAGAGCGAGTGGGACAGGAGTGAGAGAGTGGGGCCAGAGCGAGCAGAGGTCCTGAGTTCAATTCCCAGCAGTCACATGATGGCTACACATAAAATAAATAAATAAATAAATCTTTTAAAAAAAATACCCATTTGGGAAGGTAGCAATTTACACCTCGTTACTGCACAAAATAGTGCAAGCTAAAGGTGTAAGCTCGATCCTCCTCATCATCTTGAGCAAGGAGCATTTGATTTTAGCACCCAACACTCATTAAGAGAAAAAAAAAAAAAAAACTCTTGGAAAAGCCATGAAACTTATTGCATCAGATCTGAATAAGACAGCCTTGACTCATGACAAAATTCCTTTTACATAAATTTGATTTCATTTTGGACTCTCCATAGTTCTTTGAGCAGTGTTTTGAACACAGAAGCTGTACAACAGGGCCACATGAGAAACATACCAATGAGGATAAGAGAACGGTTTCTGGTAAAGTTCCCCTTTCCCTAGCCCTGCGATGACGTTGAATAAGTAACAGGCTAGCAAGTTTCTGGTGATGCCTACTATAAATCTGGCACTCATCAAAGGTACATCAAAGTGAGGTTTTGGGGAGTCAGTATCTCACCGAAGGTAAGAGAGCCTTTAAGCATTCTTAGCATCTTAATTAAAATGTTTTGACATAAACCAAAGATTGTTTAACATAAGACCCATGACATCGAGTTTGTAGATGTGACCTAAGGCAAGTGAAGTCTCAGAAGCTACATCCTCATATATTGCCTACCCACACCCCCAGGACTACTACAAAAGAAATTTAAAAAAGAGAAGATTATTTTGAAACCCCAAAGCTGAACACAATTTAAAATGTCCTGAGAGATACTTCCCTGAGTGCTGCAATGGCTTCCTCTGAGAGTCTCTTAGGATGAAGTCAGAGAACTCTCACCATTCCATTCACAGGCTTAGTGGTACCTTATGGCTGGGGGGTGAGCCTGCAGAAACTGGCTCCTCTGCATCTCATCTCCAGGTTTACTTTTCAACCACCACAAATATACTGTTGCTCCCCAATCACACTCTCTTCCACAATTAGCTTCTGAATTCTTGATAGGATTTCAGGCTGTAATTGCCCTTTCAAACTCAGACCTCCACAGGCTGTTTTTAGAGCATCTTCCACATTATCCTGTATCTCTGAATTTCTGCAATCCAAGGAAAGACAAAGGCTCAGTCTTAGTAGTTGCCATATTTAGTTCAAGGTCCAAAGTATGGCAGTTTAATATATATTCCCTGAATGACAGGCAAGGGTGATCTATATTTGCAAAGTACCAAGTAATGGGAGGAAGGCTGTCAAATAAAGAAAAGACTTAATGGTTCTAGTTAAAATGTGGTAGCTACCCATCTCTTATCCAATTGCACAAGTCTAGTTGTGTTTTGGAATTCAAAATTTTTGGCACTTTAGAAAGGTAATATGGTATGCAACCCTTATGTTCTCAGAAGGGTCAAGATCAGTACCATAGGATCAAACGCAATAGCTTGCATATGATCCCTCCAAATGAGATCAATGAAGGGCTCTCTGTTATTCAAATCGGACTTGACCAGTCTGTGGGTTATAAGGACTTTCAGAGCCTTTTGGATTTGGAAATCAGGACCAGAATGGTAAGTCTCTACCACCTTTTTCATGTACACAATTTTTCACATCCCTTCTCCCCTTTGCTCAAAATTTGTTGAGGCAGAATAGACCTGTATTTAGATACAAATAAAAATAGCATGTACTCAAATAGCAATAGCCAGGTTATAAGTCTTAGTTAAAAGATGAGCCAAAAGTACTCTGTGAAGACAAGATTCAGAGCTACATACAGACTTTCCTTGTCACTGCCAATTTCATTAACTTCATAGGACATTTGAAAAATTAAGGGAATGCTAAGATTTCTCATTAAAGGACTACGAGAGGAAAACAGTGACACGCAGCCCAGAAATAAACAAGTGACTGGCTGAATGCACACGCACACGCATATGCAAATACTGCTAGGAACCGACTCCTCTCAGTGCTTCTAAAATATATCTCCAATTAAATGAGCAAAGAAATACATGCATGCAAACAAGAGCATCCTGAAACCAAAAGCAAAAATGTCCCAGACCAACTGGACTTGTTTCCGTATCAAAACAAAAACAGAAATGCACAGGCACAGCTATGTCAGCCTATGTTCTCTGAAATAATCAGAAAGACTCCCGTATAATAGCTCATGCGAGAATTTTCTTTTAGAGTCAGGTGACGGCAAGACTGCTTGCCCAGGAAAGCAGCAGGTACTTTCCTTCCCAGTAACAACACTGCTGTATTGAGAGGAAGGGGGAAGAGGATGGGTGACTTTGTTTGAGATAAATCCTAACACCTGGGCTCCCACTCTTGGGGTTACCTGAGGATTTAAGGATTTTTATTTCTGAGATGAGGAAAATGTTGTCTTGAGTCTTTACAGCAGGAGTCATCTGATTCTATCACACACTAGAGGCCAATAGCATTAATAGCTACCTATGATTTACTCCAGAGAGACATCATTGAATGCAAGGCGGGGAGCTTATTACCTTGGAAAGCTCAGTTAATCCTCACATTAATCATAACCTGCCTCACAAGGCTATCATCCTATTTTACCCCTAAGAAATTTGCCACTTCACAAAAGATCCCAGGTAACTATGATGTCGCCCTTGTCAACCATTTAGTCTCTACTCTGAAAAAGAATGTCATGTCTCACACTCATTCTCCATAACACACAATTCTATACTGTGCTGTACAGCTTTTTCAGGAAGCGTGAGGTCTAAACAACTCCCTTGTCAATATTAAAAATGTATTCTCTTTGTCTCATCAGTATACTAAACCCACCCAAACCCCTCTATATACCCAAGGTATGACAGGAGTGCTAAAGGCTGTAATGTACAGGTTACTGCCTCATTCCCAAGCTTTCAGCCTGGACATGTAAACAAATAACCATACCTAAGGATGAACTGCATGGCGCAGGAGTAATACAGGTCACCTCTGCCTTGACCAGAAACTTTTCACAAAGGATGTCAAAGAGGTTGTGAACCCTTGACTAGATCTCAGGATAGACATAAGATAGATAATGCAGATTATTTCAAGGACTTCTGAACAGTATCAGAAGATATTATGGGAGGACCACAATTAAAAAAGAGAGAGGCCAATCCCAGCACTTGGGAGGCAGAGGCAGGCGGATTTCTGAGTTCAAGGCCAGCCTGGTCTACAGAGTGAGTTCCAGGACAGCCAAGGCTACACAGAGAAACCCTGTCTCGAAAAAAAACCAAAAGAGAGAGAGAGAGAGAGAGAGAGAGAGAGAGAGAGAGAGAAAGAGAGAGAGGCCAATAAGCTGGAGAAGCTAAGGTAGATAACCCCAGTCTCGGTGCAGTCCTCTACAGCTGCCTGATCAAAGCCACCTTGCCCCATAGGATGGGAAAGGCAAGGCCTAGGTTAGTTGAGTGAGCAATGGGAAAATAGGAAAGTCTGACCACTCCTTCCTCACACAACTTACAACTCTTCTCTCCCCTTCCTAGTCTTTCTATAAACCCTCTGAACTCAGATAGTCTCTTGCCTTTCTATGAGACTAACTTGATGGCACTTTGGACAAGACTATTCATACAAGTGTTCTTCGTCAGGGAGGATGGCACAGGAAGCAAAACATGATTGGCGGGACAAGAAAGCAGAGTTTTTAGAGAGAGCATAATCACATGTCACATTGCCTACAGCGTCAGTATCCACCACGATCGCAGAGCAGAAGAGTCAGCAGGCTCTCACCTATCCTCCGGAGCACTTAGAGCTACGATGCTTGTGCTTTCTAAAAGACCAAGGGTCCATCTGTACCTCACTCAGGGTCTCTCATCTCCCCTTCGAAGGAAAAAAATGGCAGCTCATTGGTTTACAACAGTTTTTTACTTCTAACAAAGAAAGGTTTAAAACTGTTCAAAATTGTTAAGAAATTCCTGGCACCCTACATGATGGTTGGACACACTCTAATTTCCTATATAAATTCAGAGTAAAAAGTCCCAAGTACAAGACGTCATAAAGAGCGAAACAACTGACAGAGGACCATATGCTGTAAAATCATAAACGGAATCTCTTCCTGTGAGAATAGTAACCAGTCCAGATATAAAATATTGGACACTCCAAATTATTCATTCAGACATACATTTCATACTTCCAAATTCAATAAAAAAATATTTATAAAGCTATAAATTCTTGTTTTGTTGTTGAGACAGAGTCTCACTATGTAACTCTGACTGGCCTAGAACTTGCTATATAGACCATGCTGGCCTCTGAATTCTCAGAGCATGACCTATCCCTGCCTCTCAAGTACATGGACCACCTCATCCAGGAAGCAATGGGTTCTAATTTTACAACAAGGCAAAATCATTGCTTTTCTATCTATACAGAACCAATTAAAGCTTTGGTTCCTAAAAATCAAAGTAACAATGTCTCAGAAAATGACTGTAACTGAAAACTAGACTATAAAAGAACCTTAAAAATATATGAAAATTCTACAAATTCATACTAAGTCCTAGGTTCAGGTAGAAACATGGTTAAACTATACAACTGTGATTTTCTTCATTGGAAAAATAAAAAATAAAAAATAAATAAATAAATTGCCGGGCACTGGTGGCGCACATCTTTAATCCCAGCACTTGGGAGGCAGAGACAGGCGGATTTCTGAGTTCGAGGCCAGCCTGGTCTACAGAGTGAGTTCTAGGACAGCCAGAGCTACACAGAGAAACCTTGTGTTGAAAAACCAAAAAAAAAAAAAAAAAAAAAAAAAAA
>JADRCC010576037.1:0-21840 GCA_019843855.1 Hylomyscus alleni
GGGGGGGGGTATGTCTGGTTGGTTGATATTGTTGTTCTTCTCATGGGGTTGCAAACCCCTTCAACTCTTTCATTCCCTTCTCTGAGTCCTCTATTATGGATCCCACACTCAGTTCAATGGTTGGCTGCTAACATCAGCCTGTGTATTTGTAAGGCTCTGGCAGGGCCTCTCAGGAGACAGCCATATCAGGCTCCTTTCAGCATACACTTCTTGGGAATCACAATAGTATCTGGGTTTGGTAACTATATGGAATGAATCCCCGGGTGGAACAGTCTCTAGGTGGCTTTTCCTTTAGTCTCTGCTCTACACTTTATCTCCATATTTGGTCCTGTGAGCATTTTATTCTCCTTCTAAGAAGAACCAAAGCACCCACCCTTTGGTCTTCCTTATTGAGCTTCATGTGGTCTGTGAATTGTATTCCAGTTATTTGTAGATTTTGGGCTATTATCAACTTATCGGTGAGTGCATACCATGTGTTTTCTTTTCTGATTGGGTTACCTCACTCAGGATGATATTTTAGTTCTATACATTCGCCTAAGAATTTCATGAATTCATCATTTTTAATAGCTGAGTAGTACTCCATTGTGTAAATGTATCACATTTTCGATATTCATTCCTCTGTTGAAGGAGATGTGGGTTCTTTCCAGCTCCTGGCTACTATAAATAAGGCTGCTATGAACATAGTGAAGCATGTGCCCTTATTACATGTTGGAACATCTTCTTGGTATATGCCCAGGAGTGATATAGCTGGGTCCTCAGGTAATAATATATCAAATTTTCTGAGGAACCACCAAACTGATTTCAAATGGGGTTGTACCAGCTTGCATTCCCACCAGCAATGGAGGAGTGTTCCTCTTTCTCCGCATCCTTGCCAGTGTCTGCTGTCACCTGAGTTTTTGATTTTAGCCATTCTGACTGGTGTGAGGTGGAATCTCAGGGTTGTTTTGAAAAGATATTGAACATTTTTAGGTGCTTCTCAGATGATATTCCTCAGTTGAAAATTCTTTGTTTAGCTCTGTATCCCACTTTTAATAGGGTTATTTGGTTCTCTGAAGTCTAACTTCTTGAGTTCTTTGTATATATTGGATATTAGCCCTCTATCAGATGTAGTTTTGGTAAAGATCTTTTCCCAATCTGTTGGTTGCCTTTTTTGTCTTATTGACAGTATCCTTTGCCTTATAGAAGTTTTGCAATTTTATGAGTTCCCATTTGTTGATTCTTGATCTTACTGCACAAGCCAATGGTGTTCTGTTCAGGAATTTTCCCCCTGTGCACACATGTTAGAGGTTCTTCCTCCCTTACTCCTTTATACGTTTCAGTATATCTGATTTTATGTGGAGGTCTTCGATCCACTTGGACTTGAGCTTTGTACAAGGAGATAAGAATGAGTTGATTTGCATTCTTCTACATGCCAGCACCATTTGTTAAAAATGCTGACTTTTCTCCATTGGATGGTGTTAGCTCCTTTGTCAAAGATCAAGTGGCCATATGTTCATGGGTTCATTTCTGGGTTTTCAGTTCTATTCCATTGATCTTCCTGCCTGTCTTTGTACCAATACCATGCAGTTTTTATCACTATTGTTCTGTAATACAGCTTGAGGTCTGGGGTAGTGATTTCCCTACTTTTATTGTTGAGAATAGCTTTCGCTATCCTGGGTTTCTTGTGATTCCAAATGAATTTGCAAATTGCTCTTGAAGAATTATCCTTGAAGAATAACTCGATGAAGAATTGAGTTGGAATTTTGATAGAGGATTGCATTGAATCTATAGATTGCTTTCGGCAAGATGGCCATTTTTACTATATTAATCATGCCAATCCATGAGCAAGGCATATCTTTCTATCTTCTGAGATCTTCTTACCTATTTCATTTCAGCACACAGTTCAAAAGAACCACAACACTTGTATTTATTGTCAGTCAGCTTCACAAATGTTCAGTTTCCTTGTACAATTTCTATGTGCCAAAAGCACTTCAAGGTACTGGCATTATGAAATCAAAGACACACCCTAGGATACAATGAAGAGTCACAGATTCTGCCCTCAAGGTGATTATTGTTTCATGGAAGAGGCCAGCAGTATAAATGTAAAAGAAAAATCAATATTATATGAATTATAATATTCATTTCTGGGTTTTCAATTCTAGTCAATTGATCTTCCTGCCTGTCTCTATACCAAAACCATGCAGTTTTTATCACTATTGCTCTGTAATACAGCTTATAATGTTGTAATACTGCTCTGTAATATTATGGTGAGAGATGAACTCATGAAATGTTTTGGCAACCCAAGAGGAGCTTGTGCCTATGTCCAGTGACACTGAAAAGGAGAGAGTGGCATACACACAAAATGTGGACTTAGAGACTAAACACTGGAAGGCTTGAAGTAGCAAGAAAACAAAGAAAGTAAACAATTTTTGATCATAAGTGTGGGTAGATTTGAGAAAATGAGTAGCATTACCGTGTACACCCCCACCCCTGGTTGGAGATGAGGAGTACGGGATTTAAAGCTGTAGAAGGATTTGAAGCTGGCCCTATGGGACCAAGGAATTCAGCATCATTCCTCAGATGATAAGGAGCCACAGAAAGGGTTTAAAGCTTAAGATGATTTTCCAGATTTTCATAGAAGTATAAAAGAGAAACTGAGTGGCTATTATTAGGTATTAAAATACAGGAAGCAGAGGACAGGAGCTGGATGGAATGCATGAGGCTGGTGTTAGCATGATAGTCATAGCAATCTTAGAAAAACCCAATAGGATTTTCTCAGCAGGTTGTCCACTCTCAGACTTTTAAGGTATAAGTGAAGTTTTAAAGAGACAGTCCTTTGATTCTTTAACATAGAGATTATTTAAAACTATGATGGTGTAGGACACTGACCAGTGTCATCCTGTGGCAGGAAGCAGGGTAAAAAGGTTTAGAACTTTGAAGGAGCTTACTTATCCATTGAGGAAAGCAAAGCATCCTAGAAGGGATGAAACTGGGTGTCGACTTCCTGTGGAGGAATCTCATGCAGTCACTTCTGAGGTCCAGTCACCATAGTCACATGTTAAAGTCTCCCCTCTACCCTCCCAAATCTGAATCAACTCCTTCCAGGAAGGGCCTGGCCATGCGCAATTTGGAGAAGGTCCACACTGATTCAGATTCCTGCTTTTAGATAAACTGTGAAGTAAAAAATTGAGACTTTGAAATGATGAAGGACTCAACATCATTGAATTGCCTATGAACTCTAGACCAGAAGCTCATCATATTGACTATTTAGACACTCTGTTATTTCTACTAGAATGAGCTGGTAGAAGGAAAAGAAATGAAGGGGATTTGCAGCTGCTCTAATGAATACATTTATATTGTCTTATATTCTGATGGATATGGAAACAGCTTAGTTGGGTTAACTTCCCCCCCGAACATCTCACAATGCCACGATCAAGGTGTAAATAGAATTTGTTCATGTCCCCTGAATGAGAAGCCTAAGTTCTAAGCTCATTCAGGTTCTTAAAGGGGGCTTTCTAGAAGTCCCAGTTCATTGCTAGCTCCTAGCTGGAAACAACCTATAACTCCCATGGTCCCTTATTATCATGAATGTTTTTCCAAAATAAGCAGTTAATCCATCTAGCCAATAAGAATATTGGGAAAAATCACTAGCATGATGGAAGAGTATATATTTCATCATAATGGAGAAAAGTGATGTTTTCTTATACTTATATATTCTACTTAGCAGAAGCAAATGCACAGATCCCACCCACATGCAAGCAGAAGAAGTTGAGGAGATGGAGCAGTAGATAGAAGTAATAGAGGGAATCTTATAGTATGGATCTATGAAGTCACACGTTAAAATTTATATATTAAGGTAGATATAGAAAGACAAAGAGGAGAGAAACAGAAAAGTAGACAAAGAAAACTGTGAGTGTGCCTTTAAGAAGCCAGTGTGACTCTGCCTTCTGCTGCTATAACAGAATAGCAGGGAATCATTTTAAGGAAATAGTTGGTTTTCCCACTGTTCTGAAATCTGAGAAGGGCCCTCATTTTGTATCATAATATGTGTAGAAAACAAAGGGTCAATGACACATGGAGAACATAGGGTCAGACTCTTGCGACAACTGTCCTACTTCTGGGATTATAATATTCATTTGCTTATAGGGGCAAGGCCCTCATGACCTAATCACCTCTCTCTGTATTCACAATGGTAATTACATTTCAACATAAATTTTACAGATGATTTCTGAGCTCCTGCAAAGTGCATAAGGTACTGGCATGGTACCACTTTCTTCCTTAGTTCCCTGTGATTCCAGGACTAAATGAATCTACAAAGGTAAACACTGGCAGTCTATAAAGCAGTAACAAGTGGGAAGCTATAGTGCATGACAGAAATGAGCTATATACTTCTTTTTCATAGAAGTTCCTGGGTTTTCATTGCCAAAAGATTTTTGTTAGTGTTCTGTTTGTTTGTTTTTACCTACTTCCTTTCCTTAATGGAATTGGATAAATCCAGCAAGTTATTTCAAGTCTCCTAAAGTAAAGATTTTTTTTCTAGGCTTTCTCTTCTTTCTCCATTGTTGCTTCTTGCAATATTATCTGCTCCCCCCCAAACCCCAATGCACACACATCCCACAACTTCTCATATTCCTTTTCTTCTAAAACAATGATATTCTAAAATCAATAAATATCATTCATCTATCTGCCCAGCCATGTACTAACTAGGTTTTCATTTAAAGTTTTAGGAGTAGAAATATAGCTATCACTTACCCGAGAAGGTTGTTTTGAAAATGTAATGAAGTTATCTGAGTCCTGCCCTAAGCTAGGCACAGTGCCTGGCAGAAGTATGTATGATATCTGCAATTTTGATAAATTGTGAGGAAAAAATGGTGATACATAGGCACAGAAATGTATTAGTGACTTTGGTGCATAGATTTGTGGAATGGTAGCACTGTGTTAGCTAGTTCAGCAAGAAAGGAAGCACATCAAATACCTGGCACACGGTGTCCTAACCTTTCCCTTCACCCAAATAAAGGAAAATTTCAGGACAAATGACGACTGACAAAATCAATAGCTAACAGTGTGAGGTACTTAGCTATTGCCCAATGGGAGGAGTAAATAAGGTCGGGAGTAGATTCAGCCAATTCATGTTAACTTTTGATTCTTGTTTATGTTTTAAGGGAACATCAATCAATAGATTAGCCAGGAACACTTACTGATCATTTATGGAAGGCCTTTCTAACGACAGTGCCCTGGTTTTGGCATGTGTATCTCGCCATCTGGGGGCACCCATTCATTCTACATTCACACAAACGATGCAGAATGTTCACAGGACCTGAACCACCTCTTCCAAAAGAGCATTAAGAAGGCAATTCTGGTTTGGAGGCATGAACAAGATGGATTATTGGGTGACCATAGGAGTGAGAAAAACTAGAAGGGACTCATGTAGAAAAGCCAAATGAGCCATGAAAAGGTTTTTGAAAGCTTTAATGGAGTGAAACAAAGCCTATGGTACAATTATAAGTTTAAAAAAGCGCAAAATTGAAAACTGTATTTGCAGCAAATATTCTGAGACATTTACACTCTAGCTCATCTTTAGATTGCTGTCAGGCCATCCATTCCAATGCACACCCATCATTAGAAAAAAAAAAGTGGCATGATTATAATGGTTTATGATATTTGGATGGTAGGGCCTAAGATAATTACTTTCTTTATTTGTTTTTCTCATCTTCTACTATCCCAACATTTTACAATACAGATGAATCAGTTCTACAACTGACAAAAAAATGGAAAGAATAAAGCTTGTTTTCTTGCTTTATTATACCAACTGACTCACCTAACTGACCTCTACATGCTCATTTCATTCTACTTTATCCGGGAAGACATTCCAATGCAGAAGTGGAAGCTCAGAGCCCTTTCTGTTATTCCCACAACATTCATGTTTACTTCTGCTGCTTGTCCTATGCAACGTAATTCATTTTCTGTTGCCATATTAAACTGTGACGTCTGAAGACAAAGACCATGTGTGACTTCATTATGGTGGTGGACTTTCTCCAGTGTTTATATTACCTGGCACAAAATAAGAACAGACAGAAACAGAATTTATAAGTCTATACGTACAAAAGAGGGTGGAAGAGTGGCTTCAGTTTAACGATGAGGAAAGGTTGAGGTGCCATGTTGTAGAAAGCGGGGATAACAGTATACCTGAGGAAAGACATGATGAGACCAGGGAGGACCAGAATGCTCTGCTTTGGACAGTCACAGCCTGCTGAGGGAAAGCGTGATGAGGATAGACAAGCTCCAGCTACCCTGTGACCTCTGAAGCTCGGTACAATGTAGTCCCCTAACACAGGGTAAAAGAGACATTTCCCAGAGGAACAGAAAGAGAATTCACCTGGGATAAAAGAAACCAGAAGGATGGGTTTTCTATCTGCTACTAGGGAACGATTCAAAGTGGTGATTCACACTTGTCGTCTCTACTGTAGGAGGAAGTAGATTTTCATTCTTGGTTTCACTGGGATCCTGAGAGGACTGCTTCATGCTGCTGAAACTATCTAAGTCTGGAAGCCTGGGAAGGGCTTGCTCTCTGCTCTCTCCAGGTCAGCTAGGATGGGAGTACCAAGAGGGAGTCTGTGCCAAGGGACAGTCCAGGGCTAAGCAAACTTACTCTTCCCATCCACCCACCAACATCTACCCCTGCCTTCTCACATGACCCAATCTGACTACACTCCTACAGAAGGGTGGTGGGTCTGTTTGCATTCTTTTTAAAAAAATATATCTATAAGTCCTATACGTTATTTTGGTTAAATTTCTAGTAAGCAAATGGGACCAGAAAGAAGTTCAAAGTCTCTTCAAAGGACAGAATCCTTCTTTGAAAGGATTCTAGTACAGTGTTCTCCTCAGTGAGTTAAAGGTCCTTGAATGGTCTAAATGTCTGTTAAGGGGAAAGTCATTATGTAAAAGACTATAGGAAACAGGCTGGCATTTGGTATCTTTGCTCTGCCTCTGCTGTACTGAGAATTATTATAAATCGAATGTACTCCTTCAGAAAGTCAAATTACAAAGGCCTTAGAGATTCATACTCTCATCTCTACAATTTTAAAGGTGTTTTCCAACTGGCCAAAAGATATATTCTTCTCATTGATAGGTCTTGAGCAGTCAGGGTAACAACAGGAGAAAAAAAACAAAAAAAGATAAAGAAAAAAGTCTGTGTATCTAAGAAGCTAGGTAATATGGGAACATCAGATAATTAAAGATTCTACAACACACTGCAGTTTTCAGCTTCAATTTGGAAAATGACATTTAATCCTCAGAGTCTACCTGTCTGTGGTCATATGAGAATATTAATTCTTAATTCAGATTAGAGCCTAAAATGTATTTATGACACTAAAAACACAATTTAAGTCTTAGAGTTGATATATTCAGGCTAGAATTGCACCAAATGATACATTGGTTGTTTTATAAAGTTTTTGTAGGAAAGATGATATTATGGACATAATTTCGCCCTTATTTTTAGTTTCACCTAGATGTTGAAATTACTCCCTTGCATTGAGTTAAAAGAAAATACTTTCCAGAGATTACAAGGCAGGGTGATTTTCCATTTAGGTTTCACCAACGTTTCGTAGAAAGGCAATGGACACTTACTCTAGATGATATTAGTGGTACATAATTCATGGAAACGTAAGAAGAAATTCATAAAGCTAGTGGAAACTAATGTTAGGTTTAGACATGACTAGGTACCAAAAGAACTACACAGTGGTAGGTAAGCTGAACCACTACAATCACTTCCTAACAGTGACCTGGTCAAAGTTCCTTAGAGTTAAAATGTTCTCTGCAGGACAAGAGTGAGTGTTTCCTAAGACTCTGGAAGTAATCATCTCATAAGTCTCAGGAAGTTTCTGAAACTAAAAAGATTTACTACGACCCTCTTCAAAGCTTATATTAGCAGTAAATAACTCCTAGGGAATAGCAGGTTTTCCAGTCATGTGTGATGCTTGGAGAAGAATCCTGGACCTGTCCATCTGCTTAGGAGTCATACAGAGAACTACAAGAATGTACATAGTCACTGAGCCCTTATGCATTCTGGTTGAGCATTACAGTCATACAGCTATTTTTGAATTCTCCGTGTTCATGCAAGTAAATCATGCATACACTGTAGGTAACCATTGGTTACCTACAGCAAACTCATTGGTTTGGCAAAAGGACTTTGGTGGAATCATCACCTTGATCTGTTGTGGATTTGTATCTAGGGTAAGAAGATATTTGTTCAAGGATTGACAGGGAAAATGTCTTATAGAACAGGCTGGAAATACATAGCAACTAGAGAGGAAATTATTTCTAGTATATTCTATTACCTCTTGGTAAAGATTAGAAACTTCTGTATTTTTAAACTATGAACATAGAATGGATATCTTTTCATTTGTTTGTGCATTCAAATTTGTTTTTCACTGATATTGTGCAATGTTATATATTAAATCCTTTACTTCTTTCAGATTCATTTTATTTTTACTTATGTGCATGTATGTATGTCTTTATGAATGTGTAAATGCCCATGGAGGGCAGGAGGCCAGATACCTTTAAACTGGAGTTACATATAGTTGTGAACCACCTGACATGGATGCTAGGATGTTAACCTCTGGAAGAACAACAGCAAGCACTTTACCCACTGAAAAATCTCTTTATCACTGACAAATCTTGACTTCTTGAGTTAAAGGAACCTGGGCATTTTGTTTTTCTGGGTAGTTTAGTAAATAGAATAGCTTTCTGAGTTTTCAGGTCTTTCTTTGTTAGTGTGCAGAACTGCAATTGATTTTTGTATGTTGGATATGTATTTGCAGGTTTACTAACACAGTTTTTGGTGGAACTCTTTGGTCTCCTAATTATAAAATCATGTCATTTGACAAAAGTGATAGATGATTTTGCTGCATTTTTCTTTTTAGTGTGGCTGTCTTTTTTTCTCTGCAATAGAAGTGTCAATAATTACCACTCAAGATAATCCATGGTGTGTGATACACCCAAATTCCTACAGGAGGGATGCACCATCAGAGAGCTCCATACTCTGCTTCTTTGTGCTAGTCTAAAGACTACAGTGTCACTAACACATAGAAAATCCTATACCTTGTAGAGTACAGTAGTCTGGATTCAAATAAAAGTATATTTTTATATGAACTTGAGGGCCTCAGGAAATATGTAGCATACACATTGTGTGCATGTTTAGGCTTCCTTTGTGTGTATGTATATATATACCTGTGTGTCTGAAGACAAATGCATGTATTTACATGTATTCCAGCAAGTTTGTGTGTGGGGTGTGTGTGTCTGTGTGTGGGGTGTGTGTGTCTGTGTGTGGGGTATGTGTGTCTGTGTGGAGTGTGTGTGTGTGTATGTGTGTGTGTGTGTGTGTGTGTGTGTTTACAACTGAAGGTCAGTAAATGACTTTAGGTATCATAGCTTGGATAATATGATAATATATCTACCTTAGGTTTTGAGTCAGAATTCCTAGCTTGAACTTGATAAGTAGGTTAGGATGGCTTGCCATCAAACCCCAGGGATCCCCAACTCTCTGTATCTCCCTAGTGATGGGAGTACAAGTGTTGGTACTATACCTGGCTTTTGTTTGTTTATTATTTGGCATGTTGTTTTCATTTTACATGTTAACATATCTCCAGACTATCCACTTAAACATTTCTTTCATTCATAAATTAACAATTCAAATTGTACTTCTGAGCAAAATCTCAAGACCACAGTACAACTATGATAGCCAAGTTTTACATGATCTCACTCATTTTTGGAATCCATGAGTTAATTTTATGGAAGTTAAGAGTAAAATGCTTATGGCACCCTGGGGAACAGTAGAAGGAAGAAAAAAATTCAGGGACAAGTTGATCCGTAGATAACAGGTTTCACATGGCCAGAAGCAAGAAGTCCTGGTGTGCTATTACATAATAGATTGACTACCAGTAACAGTGAACCATACATTGTAAATTAACCAACTTCTTAAGAAATAAGATGGCCTGGTTGTTATGTCTCTCCTGCTTCTGGTTCCGTCTTCTATGTCAGGGAACATGTTCTCTTTCGTAATCTAACTCAACTCCCTAAGAGAAGCTATTTTCTCTGATCAAATTTTTATAAGTCTTGCATTCTTGTAGAGTTTCTCATTCAGAAAACCCCAAAAGCCTAAAACAAATGCCTCTCTTGGTAATATTTGCATGTAAGTTATTATGTAATAATATGTAAGTTATCACTGTTCGGGTGACCAAAATAAGTTCACTTTTTCAGTGTGCTAGGGGATGGGTTAATGAAACTTTCAATTAAATAAATAAAGAGGGGCAATTGTTTCTACTTGTTTAAGTTTGGAGTAGTTCAGTGTGAACAAGTCTAAGCCAGACTGGACAGAAATGCCAACGTCCTTTGCTGACATTGGTATTACAATCTGAAGGTATTACAATTATTGGTATTACAATCTCAAGAGCTCTTCTGCAAAAGACAGGTAGAGCAGGCCTCTGTCTTTGATATTTCCTGTCCCAACTCTTAGGTCCAATGATACCTGCTGCTTGTTTGTATCAGAAACGGGCTGCACTCCTTTTTTCTATCCTATGAATATGCAATTTGGTCTGAAAGTTGGGGTGTGTTTTTTTCAGACACTCCTGTTCATGTATATACTATAAATTATTTCAGTTATAATTCATACAAGAAATGTTCCAGAGATCCTATATTGGTCTTCTGCCCAAAAGTGAATGATAACAATAAATAGGATAATCCCTTCAATCTCTGCCACTAATGGTATGGTTACTATGTATTCTTTGCAATTGTAAATAGGGAAAAATTATCAGAAAATAAAATATCTGGGAAAATCTGTAAACTCATAAACCAAGCAATTATAACCTGAATCTGGGGACAGTGCTGTAAGACTATCATGGAGGATATTTATCTCTAAGAGCAGTCACAGTGTGTGAGTACATGTGACATGGCTGTATTAGTCAGGGTTCTCTAGAGTCACAGAACTTATGGGTAGTCTTTATATAGTAATGGAATTTGTTGATGACTTACAGTCTGTAGTCCAACTCCCCAACAGTGGTCAGCAGCAGCTGTGAATGGAAGCCCAAGGATCTAGCAGTTGCTCAGTCCCACAAGGCAAGCAGGCAAAGAAGAGAGAGTGAAATCTTCATTCTTCCAATGTCCTTATGTAGGCCTCCAGCAGAAGGTGTGGCCCAGATTAAAAGCGTATGCCACCCCGCCTGGATCTGGAACTTACTTTGCCCCAGATGACCTTGAACTCAGAGATTTCTCTGTCTTAATCTTCTGGGCTTCATAGCTACTAGGCCTCAAGATCTCCATGCCAAGATCCAGGTTAGAAACTTGTATCTCCTAGCCTCCAGATTAGGATCACATGTGTGCCTTCCAATTCTAGATTGTAGTTCATTCCAGATATAGTCAAGTTGACAACCAAGAATATCCACTACAATGGCTTTTAGTAATCATGAGAATAAAAAAGGAAAGTCCTAAAAAAAGAAATGATTGGTAGAATACTTTAGGGACTCACTAAAACTTAGGTTTAGGTCCAGGACAGATAGCATAAGACAGAAAATGAATTAGTGATGTCTTGGTGTATAAGGCCTACAAGCTTGATTTTTTTCTCAAACAAAGCTTCTAACTCAGCCTTAGTGTGAGGCCTATCATCATAACTATGATTAGTGACATAACATTAGAAATCCCAATAACTTTCTTCCCTAATCTTTTTTTTTTTTTGATAATTTGTACATAGATCCAATGTTGTCTCCCTCAGGAGTAATTCTGTAGTTTGACCTTGAATGTATCCTACAGGCCCACAGACTACAATCTTGTTTTCCAAACTGTAGACCAAATGGAGGATGATGGAGATATTAAGAAGAGCTTTGGTCTTCAGGTTATTGGTATCCTCTCTTGATAAGACTATTGCACCATAATCTTCTCTCTCAATTATTGGTCACAAAGTCATGTACCTTTGCCATGTTGTGCTCCCTTGCACAAACCAATGTGGCCTCCAAATCATAGACCACATCATTTTAAATTATGATCCAATTAAATACATTCTCATAAGCTAAGTATCTCAGACATTTGTTTTGGTGATAGAACTATCACTAACACAGATCATTTTAAGAATTTTCTTTCATAGATTGTGACTATTATATTCATATTCACAAGTGATTATTTGTCTCCTATGTGGGTCTATCAACAGGTTTTAAAGACTTGAAATTCGCTGTCAGTACAATGCTGAGCATGCTTGATATGCAATATATGCCTGTGGAATGGATAAATGAATAAATATCATGTATTACTAGGCATATCCTGAATACATCATGCTATCTCACAAGTCAGAGCTGATGTGCTCCACAAATCACTTCCAGATTTTCTGCCTGCAAAGCTTTGGCTCATGTGTTGTGACCACTCACTGTTTCTTTTCCTGTCATGCTTTGCAAGACTTCCCATTCCTCCTCAGAAAAACAGTCTTCTGTGGTGAAAGCCTGATTGTCCTGGAGTTATTTCATAAGAGCGAGCCATTGCACTTCACTGAAATCATACTGCCACTACCTTGCTTATTGTTCTAAGTTCTTGATAGTCCTGTGGTATGGAATCAGCAGCTACTAGCAGAGGGTATCTAACAGAGTAGGCGATAATTAAATATTTCTGAAATGGGTGTATGAAGTGAGAAATTAATGTTTCATTGCTAAATTAGGATCTGTAGATGCTCTATTTTATAAATGAGAAAAATAAGAGCATGAATTATTGGTATCTAACTTTTCAAACACCAGAAAGAGAATTGTATGTCTGTCTTGTCCACAATTAGATCCTAATGCTTTGTGTTTGGCACAGTGTATCTGTCAAATGAATAATGCTTAAATGTTATTGTTTAAAAATCTCTAATTGATTACCGAGCAAGTTATTGGACATTCCACATTCTCAAATACATATTCATCTCTTGGATCCACAGTAGTCCACCATGAAAGGGAGTTGATGTCGTTTGTTTGCATTTCTAAGTTCATAAAATCTTGTGTTGACTGTTTCCCTCTGCTGCATCTTTTTTCTCCTTTCTAAATTCAATGCTCTCCCTTGCAAGACTTGCAATAAGCCAGGCTCTCCAAAGACTCACTTCAAATCCACATCAAATAGTCAGTCATGGGCAAAACGTAGCCACAGCTGTGGTTCTTGGGAAAGCACCCAGTTCAGTGTATATTGACACAGAGGGGGTCTAGGAGCTCTTGTATTCCCTCGTCCATTTGTAAAAATGCCCTCACATCTTTCCTAATCCATCTCTAGCATCATGAGCATCTTGCTGCTCAAATAAATTGCAGCAGTTCAACATACCAAGATAGCTTTCAGCCATTAGAAATATTTCTAAGCATTTTCAATGAATGGGTAAAACAGTATATACTATTACACAATGATTGTAGAGAGAAAATTGTATCTAGCATATGATTTTGATGTTGAGATAAGTGGGTAAGTAAAAGAAGTGTTAAAAAGAAAAAGCTACATCAAAATATTGAGTGATTTTCAAGAGTGGTAATTCTCTGATGACTTATAGTAGTTTCAAATGCTGGAAGATTTTGGAGACTAGAGAAAAATAGAAGGCACTGTAAGGCATATATATATATATATATAGTCAACTATACAAAGATAGTGAGACAACATTTGATTCCAACACAGTGACATGAAATTAGTCACACATCATCATAGCTTGGTTTCATTACTTTGCCCCCTCTAGGGGCAATTTCCCTCAAGTCCTTTCTCACTGTGAAATAAAAGGCTTTGTCTCCAGTTGAACACTTTCAAAAGTAAAACAGGGAGTGATGCAGAAGTAAAAATTGCTGTGGGGAAAAGAGAGTGAGAACTATAGGAGGAGATGCCAAGCTTGCCTCGCATCAGAAAGATGATCTTCACTGTGTCAGTTGAAGTCTGAGTTCATGTGCAAACTGATGCAAAAGTACACTAGACACAGCAAACACACACAGCTTTGATGGCAAAGATAGGACAGACTGGGTTAATTGGTTAGCATATAAAGACCTAGAGGTAATGAGTCCACACGTCAGGTGAATTCCTAACTTTCAAAGCTTTCTCAGGAGTATATTAATGCCAGAGGTAAGCTTGGCTTTGAACACGTACTTTTCTCAAGTAAGATTCAAGCTGTAGGTTTTATAAGTGGGGTGATAAAGGTGTTGGCTGTGGGCAAGGAACTCAAAACTGGAATGCTCATGTATAAATGGTATGAGCAGAGGCTTAGATATGAATACCAGCCCTCTGTGCTGTGATATCTGTGAGCATTATAACTGACTATGTCTAGGACCTCTCTGGACTCAGTGAAGGTGAGATTTAAACATTTATCCTTAAAAAAAATTGTCAGGTGTTTCTAATATGCTGTGAGTACTATTGAATTAGATTTGTCTTGAATTAGACATGTGATTCCTTTTCATCTCCTATGACTTCGGGATGTGCACATTGTCCTCAGAGGCAGTGCATGTAAATCATCAGGGACAGAAGAAGGAACACTATAAAATGTACAATGCTTGCCTGTCTTGATGGGCATCTGCCTTATTGAGTTCATACCAATTGCTGCTGGGTGGATGAATGCAGGTCCAATATTAGGGATCTTCATCTTTATAAAAATGTATTTGTAATTTATGTATACACTTACATGTGTATACCAAATCCTTTGCTATGCCAATGAAAAAACAGAAGATAGTAACAGATCCCCCAGAATGATACAGGTAGTTGACTAGATGACTGGGAGTTGTGATGTTGGTGCTAGGACCTAAAACCAGGTCCTCTGCAAGAGCAATTGAACCTTCTCTCCATCCACCCTCTTTTTAAATCAGAAAACAGAGCTCAATATTTTTATGTAGATATGGTGCCTTTTAAGCCTGTGTGCTAGACTCCTAAGAAACTGAGGCAGGAGGATAGTTATGATTTCAAGTCCAGCTAGGGTTATGTAGGAAGTTCCATTTTCACAGGACTGAGCCGTGGTGTGAGACTTTGTAATATAGTAAAGAAAAAAGTGAAAATGTTTAAAAGGTTGTGTATAGTTTTTCTGAATTTTTAATATTGGCTCAATATTTTTTTAAGACTACCTGCCAAATAAGCCACATTGGTGGCTTACTCCAGCCTTCTAGTCCATAGTATGGGACTTTGGCTTAAAATGTATTTTTAAGCATCTATCGTAGAACTCTGTGTGGGGCTGACAGAATGGGCTATTGGGTTGACATACACCAGCCATGAAACAGAGGCTGTCTTCTGGCTGCTAAAGAGGTAGTACTGTACTTTCTCTGCACACGGGAAGCAGCACCTGCACTGATGCTGGCAGAGTTCAGGTTTGAAATAAGCCTGCTCACCTGGTTTGAGTTCTTGCCCAGAGACTTCAGCCAATGCCTGCAGAGGCTCCAGTGATAATCCCTATCCCACTAGAGCTAACACGTGTAAAGTGCACATCCTAGCACCTGGACATGGAGGGTGTATAACAAATGCTTGTATTCTCATCACCTCCTACTTCTTCATGGGTCTTTCTCTCTCTCCTTCTACTTCTGCCTTTAAACCCCTTCTGACATGCTACCTCCTCTTCTAGGAGAGCAACAATCAAGGCAATTAATGGCTTGCTATAATCTTCAGTTTCAAATGTGTGACCTGAACACTCATTGAGAATCTTCTAGAATCCTCCGCCCCACAATCTGGAGTGAATTCAACCAGAGTAGAACTAAAGCAAAGTGAAAATTGCATATAAAAGATACACAATAGGCTAATATATGCTCAAACATAAACTACATAAGCCTTTGACACAGGAACTAATTTAGATATTCTGTTATTAATAGGCTTCTCAGTTACTCAAATACATGGATATAGAAGTGTTTAGTGTGATTTGCTTTGTGATTTCTAAAATTAGTTACAGTTTAAGTATGAATTAAAGTGGAGTACATAGTTTTATAGTAAGATCCCTTTAAAACAGTGTTTTTCAACAAGGAAGTACTCTGCACCCTCGGGGACATTTGGTAATATTGGGAAACATTTGGCTGTCACAAAGATGCTCACGACATGTCATGAGTAGCAAGAGTACTACTAAACAGTTTAGACTATATGGAAATACCTTCCCAAAATAATCAATAATCTGGCCAAGTGTTCATGGTGATAAGGAGTCAGCCCTGAAAGGTAAGAAAGAAGGTCTGTATGAGCACATGGGCAGGGAGGGGGTCGTTTTGATGCTCACTGACAAAAACAAGTAAAACACTATCTACTCCCGCTACTGTAACAGAGAACTATGCAAATGCACACTCAGAGTATTCATGGAGTATATACATATTAGTTATTTTTGTTAAAATGTCTGATAAAAGCAACTTAATAACAAAAACAAGAGTTTATTTAGACTCATGGTTGACTGGACAGTCCATCATGGTAAGGAGGTCATAATGGCAGGAACTTGAAGTAGCTAATGATTCTAACTCTGCAGTCAAGAAACATAGCGTAATGCAAGCCAGTGTTGAGCTCACCACTTCCATTTCCTTCAACCCAGGACTCTAGCACAAAAAAGTGGTGTCCCCAGATTTAAGGCAGGTCATCCCATTGCAACTAGCTCAACCTAGATACAGCCTTTCAGGCCTGCTTTGAGATCTTGTTCTCAGTGATGTTTGATCCAGCCAGACTGATAATCACCTTTGGCCACCATAGTACCTTAGCTGCTGTACTAGGGACAAATGTCAATATATACTCAGAATGTTCCTAGAAAAGTATTCAAAACTTTCTTAACAATGGTCTCTAGAGAGGGATCCGAAAGAGACTTGTAGGGAAAATAACTGAATTTTATTTTACTTCATATACTTTTCCAGGCTTTTAAAATTCTATCAAATTGAATTGTTTTATTTGTAGTTAATATTCACAGTTTTATAGCTGCTTTTAAGTAATATGAGCAAAGGTAGAAAGGGAGAAGGGTCAACACAGCTCTTTTTCTCCATCCTTCACATCTCAATATGGCATCACCAAATTGGAACAGAGCTTTCCTCTTGATGTGGAGTCTCCCAGGCAAAGCTCAGCTACTAGCAATTTTTGCTTTAATAAAAATTTAATTAAAATGTAAACTCTCTTAGGAAGATTTATGTTTTAAACCTTGTTTTCCAAATTCTGTTATGTAATAAAAGACTGTGTAGTGTGTAGTGGGATTTTAAGTATAGTGTATTCTGGAAGGCAATTTTGGAACTTCTGAAATGAGGCCCCATATGGAAGCAAGAATCTCCCCTGTTTGGTTTTTATAAATAAGTTATGTTGTATGTTTTCTGTATATATGTGGTGTATATACATGTTCTTTTGTATGTGTATGTGTAGGTGTGCCTGTATATGTGTGCAATTGTGTGGAGACCAGAGATGGATGTCAAGTGTGTCCTTCAATTACTATCCATCTTGAGTTTCAGGACAGTGTTTCTTAGTCAACCTGAAACTCATCCATTCAGTTTTCTGTCTGATGAGAGAACACCAGGGATCTGCCTGTTTCCATATCCTCTGTACTGAAATTACAGACATTCAGCACTTTACCTGCCTTTTACAAGGCTGCTAGAGTCCAAACTTAAGTCTTCAATCTATAGAGCAAGCACTCTACTGAGACTTCTCCCCAGCCTTTATAGATAATATTTAAGGTATAGAATGTGATGCCATTGGATGCATGTGGATAGGAAAATCGTGTGGAGTTGAATGGGAAAAAAAGAAAGTAAAAAGGAAGAGAAAGAAAAGGACATGAGTGCTCTTAGGTATGGCGAAGGAAAAAGTTTATTATAGACAATGTAGGAGAGCATAGTCAGAGTCAGAGACATCTAGGAGAGTTCAGAGTGGCCATGACCCAGAGCCACATAGTGAAAGGGGAATGGTAAAGGAGAAAGAAGGAGAACCAGCTATCGCAGCCAGGAGGCCACAGGTTCATAAAAGAGTGAGTAACTAAAATGTCTAGATTATATGATGAAGAGCCTCTAGGGAAGGGCAGTGAAATCCTTGGGGCTGGGGTGTTCAGGGTAGCAGGTAGGGTATGGGTAGGGACTGAGGGATGCTGGGAGATCCTGGAGACTAGGTCCACTTCTGTATGTTAAATAGACACATCAGCTGCTTGTGCAGGGTTTGAAATTCAATAGTAGTGAATCAAATATACACACAGTCTCACAACAAATTGCTTTTATTTTGTCTTTTAGCTGAAATCTTCTCAACAAGTACATTAGTAACACTCACCAACACTCTAGACGCTGGCCATTACATCTCTCCTAAAATCTTCTCCTCAAACCCAGTCTGAGAACCCTGTTTTCTTTTCTATCTCTATATCCAACTTATTTTAGATTCTGTATATGGATAAGATTGTACAATACTGTTCTTTCTCTGTCTTGCTTATTTTTTTAGCAAGATGTTCTTCAGAAATCACCCATATTGTCATAAATGTCAAGATCCTATCCTTTCAAGATCCTACTATTATTTTTAGAGACAAGATTTCACCTATGTAGTCCTAGATTCCCCTGAACTCAACGAGTTTATCAAACTGGCCTGAAAACACAACAGGAATCTGCCTGACTCTGCCTCCCATGCCAAAAGTCATTCTATTGCTTATAAGGACCACAGTATTCTGGTCCATTATCTCAATAATCACTTAGGCTTTTGGAGTGCAGATGAGTATTCCAAATGGGTAATTTCCTCAGTTTTGTTTCTAATTTCCTCAGTTTTGTTTCTAATTTCCTCAGTTTTGTTTCTAATTTCATTAGGAATCTCTGTAGTGCTTTCTATTACAGCTGTGATAATGTTTGCATCAGCAATGCAGGGTGTCAGTCTCCTTAACATTCTGATGTTAGTCACTGGAACAGGTATGATAGCACCTCTCATTGCTGGTGACTTGCATTTCCCTTACCCCTGTTTTGGGATTAAATCTATGTGGAGTGTCTTGAGGGAGCTGGACCTTCTTACTTACAAATCCAGAAAAGACAGAAAACTCCCAAGGGATGAATTCAGGAAGATGTCCTCCAGATTCACAGGATGCATAGAGATGTTGGCCTTGATCTTCTGAATCCTTTATGTTCCTCATTAATCCTTAAATTAACGACTCTGTCCCCAATTCCAAAAACCAATCTCAATAGATGGTCATTCTTCATGAGAAGAAACACAAAATGGAGGCTCCATCCTAATTGAAAATGAAAAACCCCAATAAAGTAAGTGAGAGCTTTGGGTTTCTATCTCCAAAGGAGAAAATGATCTGGGATGGGGAAAGTTATGTAATTTAAACTACAAAGGGCTAAATGATGAGTATGCAAGAATGAGGGTTGGTGTCTGAGATCCTAAATAACATTGACACATAAAATGGCTCCATGATTCCATCAGCATTTACTTTTTGCATATTTAAAATCTTTCAAGGCAGTAAATACTTTTTTAATATGCTTCTTCTTTACTATGTAAAAGAGCCTTTTATAGATTGGCCTCTTGGTTAATAACAGCCCTTCCAATGAAGCATCCAATTGTAATCCTGGCTCCCTCCCTTGAATCGTTCTTGCTAGTTGTATATTAAATATACAGCCAATACCATATAGTTATGATCTCCATCTGCAGACTCTGATATTTTCAACAGCCCAAGCAAGATTTCCTTTGGGTACTTTGAACAGAGACAAAATAGGCAATCGGCTGTCCTGAAGCAATTATAAAGCTGGGCTGTTCAATTTTGTATGGTGAGAATTCATTTGCCTTACTCCTAACCTAACGTCACTGCATATAAATGTAATAAAAGCTATAGGCTCAGACTCAATCCTGGCATCATGTATCAGAACATCACATCTTATCAAAAACATTTTCTCAGGTGAAATAAGCTGCCTATAGTTATGGAAATGCTTCAGCTGTAATGTGATTGCCATTAAAAAAAAAACACATTAGCAAAAGGTCTACCATTTACAGAGTCAAAAAAGCCATCCAGCATGCTCAAGACTCCACAATTTTGCCTGGTATACCTCAAAATTAAAATCCTTTTCAGTCATACAAACATAGTGGTAACAGAACTGTAATGAGTTAAGTCATGTGATCACTAAAGTCATCTCCTAATTAGCCCCAATTAACAAGAATGGCAAACCTTTGCAGACTAGCATAAACTCTGCTGCAGGAATAATGTTCTTAGACTGTGTCTTACTTGGTTATGCTCTCATCCAAAACCATTGCTCTTTCCTAAGATTCTCCAGGGAAAGTCTTTTGCATCCTTCTTCAAATAGCAAGGCAACACTTCCTATGATTCTACCCCAGCCCTTTTGTCTAACTACCATTCTCTCTTTATATTTCAGCCAAGCCCTCACATATACAATCCCTGGGTAGTTCTTCTGTCAGAGATAAAGGTATAGTGATGTAAGAAAAAAATTTTTCAAATACAAAGTTTAAAACAATGTACCCGAGAAAAATTACTAAAAGTAATGTTTTAATACAATATTTTAAAAATCAGAACTAAAGGAAAAAATCTACAATGAACCATCATCTAAGATATATGTAATATTATAAAGATTAAGATATTTACCCACTGATAATTAATTTCCCCTGCTTACATGTCTGTCCTTTGTCAACTTCTACATCCCTTCAAGACACACCTCTCTGAAGAAAAGCCATATGTGATTTTATCCAGAAAAATAGCTGGAGACAAACAATTTATGTGTTACCTCATTCATGCTTTCATTTGCATGCTTATCACTATTTATTTATTTATTGGGTAAAATTTCCACAGGGTTTACTTTGGAGCACTGTGGTAAGATACACACCTATAAAGTGTTTTCTACATGCCCTGTTTGAGCACCCTGGCAAATGTCAAGCAGAATTCCAAGATGCCCTGTGGTCTGCACCTTCTAGAGTTGGATAACCACAAAAAAGTTGTATTATTTTGCAAAGGTAAACTGAAAGACTCACTCACTGACTTCATTAGGCTCTAGGTAATCCAAAGATAGACTAATATTGCAGGCATAATAAAGGCTGCACATCAATTGAACTGAATCTAAAAGAATAATTTTCCTGGATGTGCTAGCTTTAAAATGCCTTTTAAAAGAATATTCAGGTTTTTCTGGTAGAGCAAGTATCCTATAGCTCTAAAGAACAAGGTATCAAACAAAGTATGAATTGTGCTATAGTATTAGGTGAAGCCACAGAGATCCCCTAACACCATTTAACATCTTGATTTTAACTCTGTTTAACACTGAGAGAAATTTCTAAGTCTTCTGTGCCCTGAGACACATTCAGAGCCCTGAAAAACTGAACTTATTATCTGTTTCTCCATACACACATAACTTATTATGCAAATACAGAAAATCAACACAGAAACTAGTATCATACCCTTTAAAAGAATTCCCTGTATGCACTATAACCTTCAGCCTTTTGTTGAAAAAGCCTAGATTGCTCCGTCTAAACACTGTATTGTTTGTTTAGTTTTTGCTATGCAGGCAACGAATGCAAGAACTTTATTCAATAGTTCTTGATTGCCCACAAAATAGAATAAAACTCTACATTGCATATTCTCAATGCTTTTCTACAAACTCATCTTTCAAAACTGTATTTTCACTACTCTATATATTTCTCCACTTCTCTTTTATATATGCCCTAGGTAGCTTTTCCTGTTGTGGTTTTACATATTCAAGTTTGGTGGTACAGTCTACTAACTTTCTTGTCTCTATCTTAATTCCCCTCCCCTTTTTTAAAAAGTGTTTTTAATGCCCTTAATACCTTAAAGGATAATATAAAGGTATCCTTACCTCAACTTCTCTTCCATAAAGCCAGTGGAAAACAACAACTATAAACAAACAACAGAACACAAGTATCTACTATAACAAAAAATTGTATATATATATATATATATATATATATATATATATATATATATATACTGCCAAT
>JADRCC010576038.1:0-18137 GCA_019843855.1 Hylomyscus alleni
GGGAACCCAGGAGGTCACTGATGCAAGTTCTAGAGTCCAAAGGCTAAAGATCCCATTGTGATGCCCAAAGGCGGGAAAAGAGTGCTGCCCTGCTCCAGGGGAGGAGGAGAAAGAGATCTCAGCTTCCTCTGTCTCTTTGTTCTTTGTTCTATTGTTCTAGCTGTTTTTCCCGAGGACTGGACATGCCTACCCTCCGTGAGAATGTTTCTTCGCCTCCCAGTCTTCTGACTCATGTGCCAAGTTCTTGTACACAGATGTACCCAAAAAGAACAAATACTTTACCAGCTCTCTAGGTATTACTTACTGTGTATTATTTACTATAGTCAAATTATTAACCTTTATAAAATGTTGCAGCATGACAAAGTCGTCAATCAAAATCAAAGTTATGGATCAAAAATATTAATGATTCTGTGTGGCCATTATATAAGGAATGGTGGTAAAATTGCTACATAAAATAAAAGACAGCTAACTTAATGTGAATTCCAGATTAACAAGTGGTTCCCTGCTCTGAGTAGGTCCCGTGAAATATTGGGGAATGATATACAATTAAGAAAGTCTTTAGATCTGAATTTCAAATTTTGCTGGCCATCTTGTTTTCATTCTCCAAATCTGGCAATTCTTAGCATTGAGAGGTGCAACCAAGAGACAGTGGAGCAGTATACCCAAGGGCAGACCATTAGGACAGGGTATCAGCCATATGTGGTGGCCCACACTTTTCATCCCAGTTCTCAGGAGGCAGAGGGGCAGAGAGGGGCAGAGAGGGGCAGAGGGGCAGAGGGGCAGAGAGGCAGAGGCAGAGGCAGGCAGATCTTTGAGCATTTGAAGCCAACCTGGTCTCCAAAGAAAGTTCCAGGTCAGCCAGGCTTACCCAGTGAAACCCTGTCTTAACCTTCTCAAAATTAGGTCAGTATCATGGGGTAATAGGCTAGAATTATACACTACCTGGACCTCTGTGGACCTTGGCATGGGTTTTTACAGGGTTAACTGCTGAGGACCCGTCTGGGCCAACTTTGTCTTGGCCTCCCCCACTACTGCTTTCACCTAGGGATATCTCTCTAAAGCTGACAGAGAGGTGGTATGTAGCCTCCCACTACCCTGCAGCCACCAAACACCATCATTCTGGCTCTTTCTGTCGGAAGGGCTTCCAAGAATCAGAGCACAGGCCTGGAAATGAATCTGGGATTATCAACCCACTGGCTGTGCATCTAAGCATCTAATTAACTACTATGTGCCTTGGTTTCTGGGACATGGGGGCAAAATAGAAACATCCTATCATGATCATTTAATGGGTTAATATTTATAAATCTGTAGGTACAAAGTGCTCAATAAATGTTAGCTGAAAAAGTCCCTAAAGCTCTCTAATCACCACAGGGAACCAGAAAAAGAATAATAAAAATTAATAAATGGGAGAAAGTGACACATGTATCAGATTATTGCAAGGCTCTCTCTCAAAGCCATTACCCTCTTTTAGAAATAATGGGAACCATCAGTCTTACACTCCCTTTCTATAACTGACTGGCACTCACTACATTACTTGGCCTCCGCAAACCCCTCCTTCTCCAGGGTCGCTCTGTCACACATCATTCCAGATGGCAAGTTAACAATTAGAGTCCATTTACCCCCTGGAGCCAAGGAGGCAGTGTGCTTGCCCCTCTGAGTAATATCACACTCAACAAATTTCTATCAAATTAGCTCTGGGTATATCTGAGATGAACTAATATACCCAATAGAATTTGCCTTTCTTTCTCCTTACAGAACTTACAGCCTGGCTGAAGGTCTCATCTCATTGGTTGCTCCTAACTTCTGCCAACTGAGTGGTTCAGCAATTAGGGTAGCAAATTGGTGAAAGTTAGACAAGCAATTCTGATCAACCAGATGTGGTTATGTAGAGCGCTGCGTTTAGCCATGCCCCTGTTCAATGAGCGAATCACTCTGATTGATGATTGATTGATGATGTCTGTCATAGGTGAAGGAGAAAAATGTGATATTAGATGTCCCATTAATAAGAACATTGGACCTTTCCTTGATTTGCCAAATCCTGGAATCAAAGCTCACAGCTGAAGTCCTTCTGTAGGGGTATGAATCCAAACCTGAAGGATGGCAGTAATTGTGGTAAAGAGTCGACTCCCCAGCTCCAGGAAACGCACCTCTTCAGAGCTGACAGACCAAAAAGCCCCAGAGGGAAAAATAAATAGACATAAGACAATGACACAAGATTGCAGGTAGAGCTGACAGCATGGCTGACAGATAAGAACACAGACAACAAGAGAAACCTGCAATAAGAAGAGCCATGATGGACTCTGTCCCAGCCCCAGTCAAGCTTCCTTAACTGGCATGCCTTTCTCAATGATAGATATTGTCTACATTCTGCAGGTGACTGGTAAGATGATCCAGATGACCCTGGGTCAACTTGGCTTAGAAGATGACCTCTCCCAGAAGGGAGAGATGGATGAAGATGGCCTCCTGGCACCTGAAACAAGTGCCCTGGATCTTGCTATTAAAACTCAAGGTGGGCAGATGAGATGGGTCAGGGTAAAGGTGCCTGCCACCAAGCATGACAACTTGAGTTTGATTCCCAAGATCCAACTGGTGAAAAGGAGAAAACCGACTCCTCTCTGACCTCTATACACATCTCCATGGCACTCCACTTGCATACACACACACACACACACACACACACACACACACACACACACACACTAAAATGCAATACAAACAACCCAAGAGTCCCAATTGCACATGTTCACACGGGTTTATAAGTACAAAAAGGCAGATAGTCTTACACCTTGAAGAGAAGTTAGGCATCATCAGGGCTCCTCAACTTAGGGATTTTTAGAAAATCGTTTTTAATTGTTGTTTATTTGCGTGTGTGTGTGTGTGTGTGTGTGTGTGTGTGTGTGTGAGTGTGTGTGTGTCTGTGTGTGTGTGTGTAGGTCAGAGGACAACCCGTGGGAGTCAGTCCTATCTTTCTACTCGGGTCATCAGTCTTAGCAGCAAGCACATTTATCCACTGACCCATCTCTATGGCCCTGTGCCATAGTCTTGAAGAGTACAGAGGTACCCATGTGGGGTGGGACATGGGGAAGAATTCAAGGTTCTTAGTAAGAGATGACCCAGCTCTCCTAAGGTGGATCTGACTGCGTAGGAAATGTTGAAGGCTGAAGGCTGTTCATTTCACCAACAAATCTTACTGTCTTTTTTTTTTCTCAAAGTACATCCCACTGTTTGTTTGTTTGTTTGTTTGTTTGTTTGTTTGTTTTTTTCGAGACAGGGTTTCTCTATATAACCCTGGCTGTCCTGGAACTCACTCTGTAGACCAGGCTGGCCTCAAACTCAGAAATCCACCTGCCTCTGCCTCCCAAGGGCTGGGATTAAAGGCGTGCGCCACCACCGCCTGCCCAGCCACATCCCACTGTTAATTTGTTAGAGCCTAGAGTTGCCCACAGGCACTAAAAGTGGCAGAGAGAATAACAGCAATTTCTATTATCTTCCTAATGCAGCCATCAAAACCTGCTCCAGCTAGGCTAGTTCACATTTCCAGCTAAAAAGCAAGCAATTTCAAAGACTTTTTTTTTTTTCTGGCCCTGGACATTTTTTGATGCTGTGCATTTCTTCCTTGGCTTCGCTTAGAAGATCACCCCTATCAAGGGAGCCCAAGTCCCTATGATTACTGAAATGCAAAAAGGAGAAAGCTAAATTTAGATCTCGGTTGGGTGTGGGGTAGTTGATAACAGTGAAAGCAGACACCATAGAAAATGGACAGTTAACAATAAAAATCTGAGCCCTTTGTTAACCAAAACCATAGGCCCTCCTGGTGAAAATGTACACCCCTGATCTCCACACTATAGAGAGTTTTTGAAATTGTCTCTTATCAACTCATTTCCCCCACCCCAGGAACCCCCTAGGTTCTGTGTTTGTCAACTTTTGATTTGGCTTTGGCATGGTGACATGATCTGCTGCTCCTGCCTGAGAGATTCAGCTGTTGGGGCTGGTAGGACACTTGTTTCTGTAATGTACTGAATACAAAATGTCCTGCTCTCTGCTGCAGATGATGCTCATGCATTTAGATGTGCCATAGGACTCAGTCAGGCTGACAGGTCCCCAGAGAGATTGATGGCGTATCAGAACTGTCATGAGAAATGGACCCTTAACAGGCGGGAATCAGCAGCAAACTGCATGGCACTGAAGCCCAATGTGGGTAGCAGGGGATTGCTGTTTTTTTTTTGCATTCAGTGGTGACTATATTGTGCATAGGGGCAGGGACCTACATATCCCCTGTGATGGTTGGTACTATTGTCAACCTAACACCTAGGAAGCAAGCCTATGTGAGGGACTTTTCTAGATTAAGATCATCTACTGAGGAGGTCTGGAAGGGATTGTCTTGTTTATCCTAATTGGTGGAAAAAAAAAACCCCATCTTTATTATTCCCTGGCAGGAATTCTGGAGTATATAAAATGGAGAAGAGAAGATTAGCGCTAGTATATATGCATTAATTCATTGCTTACGACTCTTAACTGTGGATACAATGTGACCAGTAGTCTCAAACTCTCGCCATGTGAACTGAGCCAGGAGCCAAATAAACCCTTCCCCTCATAAGACTTTTTGTCAGAGTACTTTATTCCTGCAACAGGAAAAGAAACTAAGACATCCACTATTAGGAGGAGGAATTTAACTTTAATTGGGCATGTTTAATTAGGTGAGCCAAAGGGGGCTTTTGATTGCTGGATTTCAACACTTTGACAGCTGTCCCTTGGGAGTCAGCCTCGGGAGTAGGAATGTCATCTAATGGGGGAAGAGTAAGGTCCCTCAGAGGCATGTTCACCATGCTCTGGCCTATTAGAGTCCCTTTAATATGCTTTCCATTTTTAATGCCACCATAGATAGCAGTCTGAACTCCTAGGTTTGTCCTGGAATGCCTCAGGTTCTCTGTACGATTAGTACAGACTGAAATCTGGGTTACATCCTTAGAAAACGCAACAATCTTTAGGGTGACCGGCTTTGTTATTGACATTAGTTGAACAAAGTGTTCTGTTAAGGGTCAGAGCACATCCTGTAAGACACCACTCACTCACATCCAATATGTGTTTGCTTTGAGTTCTTTCCCTAGCATGGATTTGGGCAGCTTCAGCCATATTCTTCACCTTTTCCGTCTTCCTGCATCACCAGGAGCACACATTCCCGAGACAGACAGAGCCATCAGCGATCACCATTATTGCACATAAAGGAGTTATATCCACCTGGACATGGGAATTCTGACCCAGAGGCCAACTCTGGTCAATTCTTTATTCATGTTCTAAGTGCCAGGATCCTAGTCTTAGTAAAAGAAAGAGGATCTGATAACTCCAGAGTCCGGTGCTTTCTGAACTCTTTGTATCAAAGAGACTAACATAGAGCTAGAAAGCTCTCACTGAAAACATGCCAGAATTAAGGCCTATCCTGGGGAGCAACAGAAGTTTAGTATAAACTGCGGGGAGAATCCATGTCTCACTTGTCTGCCTCCTTTGCACGGAGGTCAAGCTCAGACAGCACCACACCGGGACTGGTCTCTCTGCACAATAAACGTTTATGAAAAGTGAAGGATCTGGGGAAGGGAACACTTCCTCTCTGGGGACCACACCGAGTTGGTGAAAAGATACTTCCTAGCGCTAACTAGATGTCCTCTTCCGACTCCCCAGCTCAGCTCATTTTCTCCAGGAAGCTTTCTCTGCAGTTACAGGGGTGCAGCTTTCTTTCCTACTTCCCCTCCAACTCAGCTTCTTAATGGTCTCTTGTTCTGCCAAAGCCAATTGTCATGGGAACCGCTGAGGCTTAGACAGACATCCCCACAAGCTCCAGAGGCTTTCCTTGGAGGTTTGGGAGCAGCCTTTCTGATAATCATGAAATCAGATTACATGAAGACAAAGGCATTTGGTGACGGCTTTACTGGAGGTAAAGGACAGAAAGCCACTCATGGATGCCAAAATATGAGACAGCTCTGGGAAAGAAGGGTCAGCCCAATCTCTTAGATAAGGGATCATGGGAAATCTGAGCTGTTCTGGCTTGAGATATCCCTTCCCAACACCCCCCCCCCTTCTTTCCATCTTCTCTCCCTTTCTTTCATCTCCTTGGATGTAAACCTTGGAGAAATGCTGAGATGGAGTCTTATCTATCATATAGCCCAGATTGACTTCAAATTAGATTCTCCTACCTCTGTCGCTCAAGTGCTAGGATCACAGGCGCAGGCCATCATGCTTGTCTGGAAATTCTCTTTAGATTATGAAGTTAAAAGCTTGCTTCACAGCCATACAAGCTTTGTTTTGTTTTTGTTTTTGTTTTTCAATAGAGTCTCACTATGTAGCTCTGGCTGCCTGGAATTTAGTCTGTAGATCAGGCTGGCCTCAAACTCACAGAGCTCCACCTACCTCTCCTCCCTGGGTACTGGAGTTAAAGGCATGCAACACCACACCCAACACTTTTCTTCCCCACATAAGCCCTTTTGGAAATGACCTCTTTGATTCTCTTTTCTCTGGGGCCTCCATGATATCTTAGCTGTTTGCACACAGACCACTTTTCTCTCTGCCTTATATTCAAGATGCTTTTCTGTTTCCTGATAACTTCAGATGTGTCTTAGTTTTCTGCCTGTGAGCAGAATGTCTACCTCCCAGAGTCCTCTGTCCATCAAGGGAAAATTCCTAAAGCCTGTTTGGGCCAGTTCTCTCCTCAGCCTCAGGCACGGCTCCTTCTGCTATGTACTATACCAGAAATGGCCCTTCGGGATTGTCTGCTTCCTGGCAAGCCTAGACTCAGACATTTCTAGGAGCAGCTAGCCCACTCTTTGTTGAAATGATCTTCTAAGGAAGAAGGGAGTGTTCATTGGCAACACACTTGAACACTGAAACCCCTATAGCTGGAGACACACAAGTGTGGGGGCATTTTGGATAGAAATGAACGAATCCAAACAGATCTGGGCTCAGCAAATCTTACTTCCCATTTTTAGCTTTTTGCTCTTTAAGAGAACTTTTCTAGACTGGGTTTTCCTGATGAGCTGCCAGGACTCTGGATTCCAACTGTTCTCAAGAGTCTAAAGAGTGGTGTTTCACTTTTATCCCTTCTACTAACCAGCCATGTGTCCAGAGCAAGTCCCTCCCCCACCATACGATTCAGTTCTTGGTCTCCCCCAGTTCCCAGCATAGATGATTACCAGGGTTCCATTGTTAACCACCTTTTGTCTAGCCTTTCCCTAGCTACACTGTCAGTTCCGGGCAGTCCTCATCTCATGGGGGTTGGGACAGCAGGTACTTAGAACTCCTAATTGTTTCACTTCTGAAAGCTGTCTTTTATTTTCTCTTTGTTCCATTTCTCTAGGGTCTGTGTGGCCAACCTCTAGACCTTGCCAGTTGTTCTAGTTAGCTTGCCTGATGCTTTCATAAAACATTTTGGCCAAAAGCAACTTGGGAAGGAAAGGATTTATTTAATTTTACAGGTTATAGATCATCATTGAAGGAAGCTAGGACAGGAACTCAAGGCAGGGGCTGCGGCAAAGACCATGAAGGAGTACTGCTTACTGGCTTGTTTCAGACACCCCAGGCCTACTTGCTCGGACTGGTATCACCTGCTTAAGGATGACACCACCAACAGTGGACTGGCCTTTCTACATCAATTAGCAATCAAGAAAATGCCTCACAGACATACCCCCAGGCTATCTGATGGAGGCAGTTCTGTCTACTTCCATTCCATATCTATGCATTTAAGTCTACCAAGAAGCGGAAGGTTTTTAATCAATAAATTTCTCCATTGTCTCCAAAACCTGTAACTCTCCATTAAGACCACTTCAGAGCGATCTGCAGGGGATTGAGGTATGCTATGGGAAGACCTGGCATCCTCCAGTCAGGCCACGAGGGTCCTTATTAGATGATGACTTCTGACGTTCTGTGACTGGGTCAGAGGACCAAAGTCCACTCGGATTAGCAATCTCTCTTGGTCTTGAAGCCTTGTTTTCACATTGCTTCTGCTCCTCTTGCTGGTTGTAAGATCCCCATGTAGCCGCTCCTTTCCTGGCATTCATTTGCATATCCTCCTTGAAGGCACCCAAACCCACCACTAAGCTTTTTACCTCCCAGATAAAACCCAATCGCCACCGTGAACTTCTTAGGGTTACTATTGCTGTGATAAACGCCTTGACCAAAACAAGTTGGGGGGCGGGGGAAGAGTTTATTGCTTACTCTTATATAGAACACTTCACCATGGAAGGAAGTCAGGACAGGAACTCAAACAGGGCAGAAATCTAGAGGCAGGAGCTGATGCAGAAGCCATGGAGGGGAGCTGCTTGCTAGCTTGCTTACATGGCTTTGTTCAGCCTACTTTCATATAGAACCCAGGGCCACCAACCCTTCCTCATCAATCACTAATTAAAAAAAAAAAAATGCCTTACAGCTGTGTCTAATGGAGGAATTTTCTCAATTGAGGTTCCCTCCTTTAAGATGACTCTAGCTCACCGGGGCGGTGGTGGCACACGCCTTTAATCCCAGCACTTGGGAGGCAGAGGCAGGCAGATTTCTGAGTTCAAGGCCAGCCTGGTCTACAGAGTGAGCTCCAGGACAGCCAGGGCTATACAGAGAAATCCTGTCTCGAAAAACAACAACAAAAAAAGATGACTCTAGCTTATGTCAAGTTGATGTAAAACTAGGTAGGATAGTGAAAGACAAACGGAAGGACTTTCAGTGAATGTGTAGACATAGAGACCCGTGTTGTGGGTTGCCCTGGTGCTGTTGGTATTCTGATGTTAATTCTGCTTCCTCAAGAGGGGCTGCCCTGATGAGGAGTGGATCACATACTGAGGTGATCTCATGTGAACCACCTCCCCATTTTAACTGGTCAAATAAAGGCTAGAGCCTGTGATTGGGCAGTGGAAGGGAAAGGTGGGGCTGGGGGTTTTAGAGAGTGGGGAAGAGTAGGGAAGGGGACGAAGAAGACAGAGGAAGAGGAGGTGGAAGGAAGATGGAGCAGAACCACACAGCCCAGAGAAGCTGCAGATAGCAAGGGATCTCATAGCTGGAGAATAGAGTAGTGCAATGGTACATCTGCCCAATCTAGGCGTGCAGTTTATACATATTGTAACTGAGTTGTGTGGTTTTTGCACGGGCTTATTGGGGTTGGAAATTTACTGCAACAGACATGTATCAATGCATTCTCATTCAGTGCCTTAGCCTTAGCTATGATGTAACCCTTCCAGGCAGAGGTAACTGTACTTCAAGCCAGTTCCTTCTCTTTATACCACAGTCTTTATAGGTCAAAGTAGCTTGTACATACCTAGAACGGAGCCACTGACTATGGCTGGCACTGATGGGAAAGGCCCTGTTTATGGTGTGCTTAATTTACTCCCAAAGTAATGAGACAGATAATAGGAAGCTCTCTAAGAGAAAAAGACCAGAGAGGAGAGTCTGGAGTTAGCCTGATATTCCAGAAGGGGTAGAACAAAAGTAAGCAAGGACTGCCTATGACCTAAGGGATGCTGTTTGGACCATAGTGGTTTTCCAAATAAGAAGGGTGGTGCATCAATAGGTCTGTTCTCTAGAAACCTCCAAGCCACCTGGAAAGCTTGCTTCATTCATTCATTCATTCATTCATTCATTCATTCATTCATTCATTCAAGTGACAATGGTTTATCAAGATACTACTACCCTGAACTATTCTGTATAGATGGTATAGAAATAAATGAGTCCTAATTCCTGCATTCTAGGATTGCCCATTGAGGAAGGGCACAGAAACCGAATTTTAAAGTACCATGGAGCACATCTTTCAGAAGGAGGGAAGATGGGATCAGAAAGCTGGCAGTGCCTAACACTGATAAAGATGCAGAACAAAAGGCCATCCATAGTGGCTAGAGAGATGTAAAATTAGCCACGCCCTGGACATGACATAGCTGTTACATACATGAACTCACAGCAGCTCTGGTCACCTGCACGAGTTCAAGCCAGTTACAAATTCCAGCATGGAGGGTGGACCGGCTCCCGAAGTCCCATCCTTAACTAAGGAGCTATTGGTAACCGATGGCTGCTGGGGAGGGAGGGTCACTTTCCTTGGGGGTTTACCATTGCCTGTGCCACAGTGATTGGTCCCACAGCCATGCACAGAGGGGTGGCACTAGCTGGATTCAGTGAGTTATTTAAAAGAGAAGACTTGAAACCAGAAAGGAGGGAAATGTATTGGGAAAAGGAGCCAAGGGGAGGCGAAGGGAGGAAGTAGAAGAAAATATGATTAAGATGCATCATATACATCTATGAAATTCACAAAAAATAAGTGAAGAAAGAAATATAAAACAATGCATCTACCTTTAGACACAATTTGGCACCTGGGTTATCTCCAGTTTGGGGTAATTAGGAATAAGCTTTGGTATAGAAGGCTTTTGTTTCTGTCTGTCTCTGTCTTTGTCTCTGTATCTCTCTGTTTTTCTATGTTTTCTTCTGTCTCTCTGTCTCCCTGTCTCTCTCTCTCTCTCTCTCTCTCTCTCTCTCTCTCTCTCTCGTGTGTGTGTGTGTGTGTGTGTTATTCATGCACATATGTGTTCACATATATATAGCTGTTCTTGTGGAGACTAGAGAACTATGTCATCTCTGTCTGTCTGTCTGTCTGTCTGTCTCTCTCTCTCTCTCTCTCTCTCTCTCTGTGTGTGTGTGTGTGTGTTTGTGTGATGCATGGACACACATGTTTAGGTGCACACAGCTGTGTCTGTGGAGAGCAGAGAACTATGTCATCTGTTTTCCTCTGTCTCTCTGTCTCTGTCTCTGTCTCTGTGTGTATGTGTGTATGTGTGTGTGTGTGTGTGTGTGTGTCTGTGTTTGTGTGATGCATGCACGCATATGCTCAGGTACACACAGCTGTGTCTGTGGAGAGCAGAGAACTATGTCATCTGTCTCCCCTGTTGCTCTTCACTTTTCCTCTGAGATAGGCTCCCTCACTGAGCCAGAATCTCAGTTTTTCAGTCAGGCTAGCCAGAAAGCTCTCAGGGTCCACCTGTCTCTGCCCTACATGCTGGGGTCACAGGGATGGTGCTAGGCATTCAGACTCAGGGTTCATGCTTACAGGGTGAGGACCATTCCACCGTGAGCCAGTTCCCCAGGCATGGAGAGGTCTTTATGTGTATGTTTTCATTTCTCCTGGGGAATACACAGGAATGGGCTTTCTAAGTTGCAAGGTAAGTATATATTACCTTCATATATACTTAAGTTAACTTCATATACACTTAATATATCTAAAGTATATATTAACACAGAGAGATACAGAGAGAAAGAGAGACAGAGACAAAGACAGAAACAGAGAGAAACAAAAACCTTTCTATATAAAATCTTATTCCTAATTACCCCAGAAGGGCAAGTGGATAAACACACTGTGGTATACCCATATTAAAACTATTACCTAGCATTAAAAAGGAAGGATGGGTTACTGATATATTTAAGCACACAAATGAATCTCTGAGTAGGTGAAAAAAAAGCCAGATTTAGGTTCTATTGAGTGACAATCGTGAAAAGGCTGAAAGCCACCCACAGCGGTGCTTGTGAGAGTTTGGCCATCCCCAAGGGTTTATGAGGGACCCTGTCAGGGCGAGCAGTCATTTGTACCTTGACTAGGGTCGTAGTTATTAATACATAATTTTGAATGTAAAAAAAAAAAGTCTGAGAAATGTATGCCAAAAGGGCTGAGTTTCTGTTCTGTGTCTCTTATGCCATAGTATCCCTGACTGAAAAACAAATTCTAAGTGGTTTAGATCCTGTACTGTAGAAAGGTGTTGGGAAAAGCTGTCTCCTCAGTATACTCACAGCCCTTTTCCTGGGGGAGGGGGGAGGGATACAGAAATGGAATAAGGAAGATTAAACATGGTGGCTGACTTTGGAAGGCTAAACCTGTTTGTTTGTTTTCAGTGAAACAGTAGCTAAGAGTGTGGTCTAATCCAGGAAAGAAGGCAGCAGCCAAATTCTAGATGTCTTTTGAGAATGTTCGTGAGGAAGGTGGAGGCCTGAGGAGAGTGTTGATATCTGGAATGTACAGATTCAGGAAGGCCATGGAAGCAGGGGAATAAAGATTGTCTCCTATTAGCCAAGTGTGTGTGTGTGTGTGTGTGTGTGTGTGTGTGTGTGTGTGTTCACATGTTCATACAGCACAGAATCAGAAATCTTCATGCCTCAGAGCCTCAGTTTGAACAAAACCCCTTAGACAGTAACAAAAAGCAGGCAAACACAATGTTCTTCCACATCCAAATGCAGAGTGTTGTTGGCTTGAGCAGCCTGAAATGGAATTCTGCAATGGGTTCCCACTGGACGCCAGCCCCCAGCCCCAGCTCCCAAAAGGTAGTAGTCAGTTCAGCAAAGCCCACCCTGCACAGGTACCTGAGACGACTATAACCAAATACGGCTTGAATAGCAGCCCTTTCCCTATGCGCTCTACCAGACCTCTGCGCTGGCTGCAGTTCACTTCACTGTAGGTCCCTTAGCAGATACTGTTTGCTCAGCTCATCCAGCAAAGTGAGAAACAGGTGTCCTCAGAGAGCTACCCAGAAGATGATAAAGGGACATAGAAAGAAAAAAAAAAAAACTATTCCCCAAAATAATGGAAAATAAAGGTCTGGGTCCTTAGGAGCCCAGGGTGCTCACAACTTCAGTCATCTTTTTGTATTCTGATTTCTTGGGTATAAATACCAAAGGCTTAAATTGGAGCCTCTTCATTTGGAATGAATGTTGTGATAGCTGTGCACACTTAGGTCAAGTTCCTTGTTTACAAACAGGAATGTTGTCCCTACTTCTTGAGACTGCTGGAGAAACAAAGTTATCAAACTGTCATGTGCTTAGGGCAAAGCCTGACCGCTGATAAGGCGTCAGTCTGAGCTGCCAACAATGACGGGCTAGATTTCTAGAGAGACTCCAAGGGGCTCCAAGAGCCTTCTACCAATTATTGCTGCTTCTCTTGAGGATAGTGATTTTTCTGGAGTTGGTCTTCTTGGTGGGACAGTGTACATCCTGTATTCTAGCCCCGCCCTTCTAATTCAGCACTCATAGTGTGGTCCCAATCCCACAACCATTCAGCCATGGAGACCTTCTGGGATGAGTCATGTCATTTGCTCTCCTATCCATTCTCCACCTACATGGAAGCAGGAGTGGCTGCACCTCATGGTACTCTTCAGTGTGGCTTCTGTCCTTATGTAGAGCCTTGGGAGCCATCTTCTACCTGTTCCTAGTTAATGCCCCTGCAGCACCAGCACAGTCTCTTCATGCTTTCTGGAACAGTCCATTGACAAACAAGACCTTTCCTGTCCTTTCTCATGGACCTGAAAGCGTCTTCAGGGTCCCACAATAGACAAGCTGGGCTAAAATGGCACATAGTAACTACTTGGGTTCTGTCTCCAAACTACAGAGGGTTGACACAAGTGTGCTGTAATCCAAGAAACTCCAGCAGCCAGAGAAGAGAGTTTAATATTTCCTGGGGATGGCCGCCCAGAGACACTCTCGGGGAAGGGTTCTTCTTTGAATCAATACAACTCTTTTCTAGGAGCCAAGAAGCCAACTTCTAGAGACCATCCTCTGAGTGGGCAATTCTTACTCTAATCTAATTTAATTGGGGCTGTTAGAGACAGAGGGAGACTTAGAGTTCCATTGTTCACTCGCCAGCTCCTTGCAAGCTTGGTTTTCCAGATGTCCAGCCAAGAAGGACCTCTACAGGAGAAATTTTTATTGGGAGAATTCTCAGAACGGAAGGGAAATAGGAAAAGACGTTACTGCCACGGCAGTGACAATTACTGTTATATTTATTATCTTACTATTTTAAAGATTGATTTTTATTTTTGAGTTATGCATACAGATATGGGTATGTGCATGTGTGAATTTAGGTGCCCTCAGGGGCCAGTAGAGACAGTTAAATTCCCTGGAGCTGTAGTTATAGGTGGGTGTGAACCACCTAAATGGGTGCCAGGAACCAAATTCAGGTCCTTTGCAAGAGCAGTGCATCCTTTTTTTTTTTTTTTTTAAAGATTTATTTATTAATTATTATGCTCTAGCTGTTTTCAGACGCACCAGAAGAGGGCATCAGATCTCATCACGGATGGTTGTGAGCCATCATGTGGTAGTTGGGATTTGAACTCAGGACCTCTGGAAGAGCAGTCAGTGCTCTTAACAGCTGAGCCATCTCTCCAGCCCCGCAGTACATCCTTGTAACAGTTAAGAGGATTAATCAGTTAAGATTTAACTGATGAGTTATTTCTCCAGGCCAATTTGACTAGTTGTTGGTTTTTTTTTGTTTTTTGTTTTTTGTTTTTTGAGGCAGGGTCTCTCTCTCTCTAGTTTGAACTTGGATCTTCCTTTGTAGTTTAGGATGGCTTGAAACTTAGAATCTTCCTGTCTCAGCCTCCCCCAGATTTTGGAATTATTTTGCTTATCTCTATGAAGTTGTTTGTTGTTGTTTATTTGTTTGTTTTTTGAGGTGAAGTCTCACATCCCAGGCTGGCTTTGAACTCTCTGTGTAGTTGAAGACAACCTTGAACTTCTGATCCTCCTGCCTGTACCTCCCAAGCGTTAGTATATCAAACATGCATCACCATACTCAGTCTTTGATCAAAGCACTGGGAATCAAACCTGGGGACTTGTGAATGGTAGGCTAACAACTGAGCTCCAGCCCCAGGCTCCTGTAAAGTTTTGTACTGCAACTGGTTTTGTGGTTTTTCTTCTACCTCCTTCTTTCAAGAAGTACCAATCTGTGATGCTTCTATGGTCCGTTGATTACCTCTGAGAGCATTTGGGGAATAGCAAAGACAGGCAGAGGCTTTCTCTGAGCTTCCCTTATCTGGCTAAAGACAGATCCTCCCCAAAAGGAACACAGCTGTCAAGAATCCCTTTCTAGGGAAATCTCATCAACCAGAGAAAATTAATTGTATCACGGGAGAGAAGCTTGGCAGTGGACACAGCCCCACAGACTCTGTCACAGGCTGTCACCTGTTCTTCTGAAGCTTATTCATCTTTCTATAAAATCATTCTCTCCTAAGTTGTTTACCTCCCTCCCCCACCTCCCTCCCTCCCTCCACCTCCCTCCCTCCTCCATCTTCTCTAGGAAGAAGAGCATGGTTTCTAGATGAGCTCTCAAGTTTGGGCATTCACTTTCCTTTTCTGTGACATCCCTGTGCATATAACCAACCTGTAATCCTCTTCAGGTGTTCATCTCTCTACTCTGTTTACTCATAGGTCCAGAATGGAATTCTCAAGGGATAGAAGGGGCATTTCCCCACCCTGTGAATGTAAAGTTCCTTTCAGGAACTTCTGTCTGCTTCGGTGGTCTCAAGGGCCACTACAAAGAGATTTATTTTCCTACCCACTAGACTAGGAGACTTGGAGAGCTTACAACCTGGTAAAGAGATGCCCCCAAATATTTCTATTCCTATGCCCCCAAATATTCCATTTCTAATGCCCCCTCCCTCCAAAACTAGAAAAAAAATCGGATTTTAAAAGGGAGACTATTGCCTTCCAAGCCTGAAACTGAATGTGCTTTGAAGTGGTCTTTCCGAAGTAAGACTATTTCTTTCTTTTTATTTTTAATGTATGTGTGTGTGTGTGTGTGTGTGTGTGTGTGTGATGTACATAGGCACATGTGCCACAGAACTCATGGAAGTCAGAGGAAAACTGTGAAGTCGAGAGCAGTGGATAGTTAGACAGTAGCTCATTCTACCTTTATGTCTTCATGTGTGTGAGTTCCTGGGATGGAACTCAGGTTGCCAGCTATGCCGGGCAAGCACCTTTACCACCAAACCATCTTAATAATTTCTTATTCTATGACTAAAACTAGGGCCTTGAACCTGTCAGCTCTCCACCTGAAACACTTCCCGCTAGAGGCTGGTCCTCCTTACATAAGGACCACTTTGAACCCCCAGAAATAACTGTGGGTCAGATGATGCCCCCGTTTGGAGTAGTGTGCATATTTCTGGGCGTCTCTCTGTCTGCACTGCCCAGACACGTTCCTTCTTACCCTTGGTAATCCTTACTGGTCCAAGGGTGCCAAGGCAAGCATCAATCATTCTATCTCCAGCAGCAATCTCAGAGGGCCAAGGAGATGTCAGTATCAGAAAATAAACAACCCTAATATTAGCCTAGATGTGTGGACATGCTTCTCCAGCAGGTGTAGGGGAAGAAGAACACTTACATTCTTGTATATTTTTAAGTTGTACCTCATGCACCCAAATCTCCCAGAACACCACTATGTGGTTTTTGGCCTAGAATAGCTATTGTTACTGAAACTCTTGGCTCATGGTAGCTGGCTGTTTCCAGAACACTGATTGCCTTGAGGCCTCCTGACCCTACATGTCCCCTCTGCCACCAGATGGGCAGCAATTCTAGGATTGCAAGCCCATGGCCACCCCTTCTACCTTAGAAAAATGTGCAAGTGACAGATGCAAATGAAGTCCCTAGACATCACAGTGCCGCCAACCCATGTTTCTGAATGAGACTCAGCACGTTTCTGCAGGTCATGTTGCTGTTCACAGGACTATGTTCTGTTTCGTGGTTTGATGGTCTGGTAGAGGTGATGGGACATGGTATTGTAACAAGTAACTTTTTTTTATAAAGAATTAAATCTTGGCTGAGTATTTCATGCTGCAGGGTTTGGGCAAAGTCTATATTTTTCTGAGTTGGTCAATATTTTGATTTTATAATTGTCAATGCTAAGAGCACTGATTTGTATTAATATGTAATATAAAATGGCCATTTCAGAAACTGTTGGAAATTCTGTCCTGATCCCGAGCCAAAAATCATTTAATAATTTTGGTGAAATTCAAGTCAACAGCTTAAAGGGTATTTTCTTCCTTTTCATGGTACATGTGTGCTAAGTATCTGCATGTATCTGCATGTTTGTATGTATGGGTGTGCATGTGTGTGCACATGCTTATGAAGTGGAAACTTCTAGTTTCTTTGGAAAGTTATGCCAAATGATGGTTTGCTGAGGCACACAGGTGAAAGGATGTCTTGCTAAAGCAAACATGTGAAAGACTGTTTTCCTGAAGCAGACACAGGTGAAAGGTTGTTTGGATATAGCAAACACATGAAAGGACCATGGATGAAGGAATATAAATAGGACCCCACAGACAGTGGGAGATGGGCACTGAGCTTTGGTTTGGTTTGGTTCGCTCCCCCTCATTATTCTTCTTTGCTAAGAACATACATGTATTGGTTTGCCTTACATAGCGTTGTTGAACTCAACTTGTGATAACTCCGCCATTGAGAGAAACTTGCCCAAGAACTGCTCATAAGGTTCCTAACAATAGTCTGCTGCTTCAGTGGCCTCAACCTAGGCCTGTTGGTGAGCCTGCTGGTTTCTTCAGGATTGAACTTCAGCTGCCTGGTGACTGTTTGCTGAAAGGACTGGACTGTAGCTGCTGGTTCGTGCCTGGTGTCTGCCTTCCTAGAGGACTGGTCTGCAGCTGCTGAATTATATTTTGTGTTTGCTATGGGACTGAACTGCTGCCAAAGATGATAAACCTCGCCCTAAAGAACTATTGCTGAATAGGTCCACTTCTCCCATATCCTAATAACTTTTCTCTTCCACTACCTCTGCTGAGTGGCGGGCTAGTGGAGAGGTTGAACCCTGATTAAAAGTAGGCTGCAAAAAATCTATGCCTACATGCTTATATGTGCTACTGTGCCAAAAGTTTCAAGACACTCCCACATTCCGTTATGAAGTCAGCACCTACAGTTTTAAAAATGAGGCTTTAGATCTTTGGTCTAAGATGGAGTCACTTAAGACACTAAGGTGGAGACTGGTGTGTAACCTAGCTCTATCAGAGAAATGGAAAAAAAAAATGTTCTCAGAAGTCTGCTGATCCCTTGTCTCAGCCAAGCAGCTTGACCACACCTTCCTGCTATTCTAAGGGATAAGGCCCCTCCCCCACCCACTGGGGGGGAAACTTTGCCTACAGCAATTCCTTTTTGTTTAATAGTCTCCTGCTACACTCCCACCCAACTAAAAGCCCTCTATAAATATTCAGATTCCTTCTTGGGGTGGTGCATTCCTTTCACTGGGAACAGTCTGGAAGCTCATAGCCTGAACTAAAGCTTTAACTTTTGACCTCAGTGTGGCTCTTGTGGTCTGGTTCTCCTCTTAAGCTGCACCCTCCCATTCTTTTTTTTTTTTT
>JADRCC010576040.1:0-12249 GCA_019843855.1 Hylomyscus alleni
GATGAACTGAGATTGAAAAGGAAGCCAGGACTGGTGGCTTCTGAACAGCTGTTTCAGGTTAAGTGGGAAGCAGGATAACCCTGTATGTAGCTAAGGAGAGTACCTTAGGTCTCCCTCTGTGTTGTTATGACAAATTAGAAATACAAACATAATGCTAAAAACTGTCACCTCCTTTTTTCTGTTGCAGACTCTATTTCTGTCCACTCCCATAAAAGAACCATCTGGAATTAACAGAGGCAATCAGTTTAGAGGTTTGGGGTGACTCTGGGCTGGAAGCTGATGGCTCCTGAAGGCCATGAAACTGGCAGAGCAGCCAATCAGGCTCTGATCTTCCTGTTCACCAACAAGTAGAATAGCAGAGCAGGAGGGAAACTCTGCCCTGAAAAATTGGAATAAAGAAGAAAACAAAATAGAGAGAAAACACAAAAGAGCAGCTGTTAAAGAGTGGGCCTCTGGGAGCTGCTCCTTACCTTCCTATTTTACCACAACCCTGGGAGACTTTTAATTACTTGGCTCTTTTACAATCAGGGTTGGCTATTTTGTTAGAGGGTCAAGGATAACAGCAGGATTTGCCCTTTCCTTATGCTTAACGGGACACCACCCCACACAGTTTCAGGGACACCCGACGGAGAATGGTTTGTCAAAAAGAGCATACAGCCTCCCATCCACCCCAACTCTCCAAGCCCTGTTGAAAAAAGGAAAAAAAAAAATTTCTCAGCCAGTGAGAAGTTGTCAGGATCAGACACCATGGAATAACCCAGAATTAGATTTTGTCTGAGGTGTAGGTTTGATGCTCACACTGAGTAGGTCTGGAGAAAAGAGTTGAATAACACAAAAAGAAACCCTCAAACAAATGCTCATTATTAAAAAGAACTGAATTTGGAAGGAAAGTAAGATAGGAGATACTCTTTTTTCTTTTGCCACATCCTCTTTCTAGATAGTGTGGGCCACACCTTGGTCAGGCGCTCATGTAAATAAGCATTCATTGATAAGCACTAAAAAGATTTTAACTGTAGGAATTTATCATTAAAAGCTATTTTTAAAAATTACCTCTAGTGGAAAATTCTAGTCTCTGCACTGTGGTTAAATATGGTAACCAGGGCATATATAGATATGTCAGTCAGTTAAATGCCTGAAGCTGGAACATGAAAACCAAGTTAGATCACCACCATAATCAAGGAGCTATATAGCTTGTGACTAATTCTAGCACTATGGAGGTAGAGTCAAGATGAATCCAGACATTAAGTAGCAGCTAGCCTATCCAACCAGTGAGCTTCAAATAGGAAAAAGCGGGGGGGGGGGGGGGGAGGAGAAGGAGGAAGGGAATGAGAGAGAGAGAGAGAGAGAGAGAGAGAGAGAGAGAGAGAGAGAGAGAGAAGCTGTTATCTCAAAGAAGGTATAGGGTAATAAAAAGGAAGACATCTATTATGACCTCTAGCTTTTACACACACACGCACACACACACACACACACACTCTCACACACACACACATATACTCAGGATTGGGTGGGGAGGTCCTAGTTGTGGTTTATCTTTAAATTTTCATATTTTGCCAGTCTTCTTAATAGCAAATCTTTAACAGTGCAATTCTCCATTAAAAGGTAAGGCCAGAGTCAGTCACCACAAAGGAACATCATTAGCTGAGGTCCTAGATGTGTTTCTCTATCTATAGTGAGTTGTTTTGTAAAATTTTCAGAAGTCAAGGGAAGCTGCCTTGCCATCACTAAGCAAACTTTGGAGAAGCATCACCAGGGAAAAGACAAGGTCTAGGGTGCTGATGCTGAGATATTTGCAGCTTTTCTTAGTAGTCATGAATTTTGCAGTCTTTCTCTGAGTTTCCTCCTTGTATGTAGTCATTCTAGTGAAAGGTTTTACTAGCTTAACCCACCTTGCGTTATCTTTACTCTAAGTTTTCTCCACTCACATAATTCCTTTATCTTTATTGAGATAAACTCTTGTTGGAATATATAACACAGAGTTAAGACATAGGAAAACAAGCTAGAAATTTAGCTTTACTTTTCCAAACCATTCATGCACTCAGCAAACTCAAGTGATTTGTATACAGAATTACAATGGTTTGTTTTCTATACTTAAAATTATTATGATGTAATGGCTTTCATATTCTACTCTATAGGTGGCTTTCCTAGTCTATTGTAAGGCAAAGTTGTTGCAAATACTCTATTTAATTACATAGTTTTTCTTTCCTTTGTTTCCATTTTGATGAACATAGACATTCACCTGACCAGAACTTTTAAAGTTTTAAAATAATATTACAAATTTGTCCAAATTGGAAACATGATTAAATAGTAGATTGCACTCAAAATATTTTCTAATACAAGGCAGACTGTCTCCCTTAAAATGTTAGCTCAAGTGTGATTTACTGGACAGTTTTATGTCAACCTGACACAAACTAAAGTCATCAGAGAGGAGGTAGCCTCAATTAAGAAAATTTCTCCAAAAGATGGAGATGTAGGCAAGCTTGTAGAGTACTTTCTTAATTTTTGGTTGATGTGGGAGGACCCAAGACATTGTGGGTGGTGGCATCACTGAGATGGTGGTCCTGGGTTCTATATGAAAGCAGGCTAAGTAAGCCACCATGAGCAAGCCAGTAGGCAGCACCCTTCCATGACGTCTGCATCAGCTCCCTCCTTCAGGTTCCTGTTCTGATTAGATTCAATGATGCGGATGTGTAAGCCAAATAACCCCCCTTCTTTCTCCAACTTGCTTTTGGTAACATTGTTTCGCATAGTAATAGTAATCCTAACTAAGATGTATGACTAAGATGTAGACAAAGAGGTACTGTGTTTATAAGACTGATTTCAAGGAAAACCATGTGAAAGGATTTTGACTGTAAGGTTAACAGCCTGAGTTTGATTCTCAGATCTCGACAAGCATACTTTGGCACACTTGTGTGGATTCCTTCCCCCTCTCTCTCTCCCCCGTTCTCTCACACACACTGTTCAGTTCCTTTCGAAATTGCCTTTACTGGTTTGTTTCTACCTGTTTTCAAAACAAATCTCTTGCTTAAAATTATGGCATGTGACTTGCACATGTGTTTTTGGACCTCCATTATCTTTAAACCACTGCAGCCCACCTGACTATCCACATCAATTCTTTTCAGGTTTCAAGCTGCTTTAGTTACTTTTCTTGCATCACCTATTATTTGAACTATGTCCTCAACAGTCATGTTCTGCTGATATCTTGAGAAATATATTCATGAAATATGACAGAAGGAAGAAGCCCCTAGAGGCAAGGTCAGGTACCTGCTCACTGACTGGCTTAGTGCATCTCTGGTTTCAAGCCATTCCCCTCTGTCATCTGGCTATTTTTGTTTATTCTTTGGGTCTTGTCTGAATTTTATATCCCACAGAAACCATTTTTTAACTCCTCTGGCACCCTCTGCTTAGGTCTAATAAGGCTATAATTACCTCTTTCCAGAAAAACAAGCCTTTCTCAGGGGAGTGTTATTTATTTTTCTTTTTCATTTGCATATTCTACACACAATATCCCAAACTGAAGAATAGCTTGTTTCTGGCGGTGAAATGCATGAGAAGTGTTTCCTAAGCTGAGCTACGGGAAGATCCACAGTCTCTCTACCTACCCCTGGCAAATGCTAGCCTTATTGGAAGAAAGACACATAGATCTATACAGTTCTACTGCTTTGTGTAGAAGCTGTCCCTTGCCATCGGATGTTGACCAGTTTTCTTGCTAAAGGACTTATTGTTCAGTCGAATTGTGACAGGAGCTATTAGACATTACAGAAACAATTTAGAAGATATTTAAACTTAATAGGTCCTAAAACTCTAGTGAGGAACTGCAGCTTTATTTAAATGTACAAATTAATGTAATAATTAATGTTAATTAATTATTTAACATGATTCACTTCATTTTTAATGTAGGTTGTTGCTGATCAATAAGGTCAATATTATTCCTTGTAGGTGGCAGACTCTCTGGGTCAACATGCAGCTCTGATTTGCAGTTTACCTGGAAAATGGACATACAGCATTGTTTGCTAGAGCAAGACAGAAGGAGCATGTTTATGGATATGTCTTTTGTTTCTTTTTTTCACTTGTCAGCTTTTCTTTGACATTGTTTAAATTATCTTTAACTTTAAACCATTTTGCATTAAGAACAACCGTAATTGTGTAACCATCACCACTATCTATCCAAGGAACATTTTCATCATCCAGAACTGAAGTTAGGTTCACACTAAGCAATCAATTCCCTAATCCCTCCATATAGATGACAACCATAATTTTATTTTGTCTTGATAAAATTGCCTATTTTATCTGCCTTACATAAAAGGGATGATACAATATTTGTCCCTTTGTGTGTGGCTTATTTCATGTAGAATGTTGTCTTCAAAGTTAGAGGCAGTATAGTATGAACCAGAATTCCAAGGATTTGGTTGCTAATACTTCCCTATTGCACACATTTAAATTTGGTTTCATCTGAATTTAATCAGTTTCATCTGATTGGACGTTCATTTGTTCATGATTCTTGATTATCAAGAATAATGCCCTTTCAGCATAGGTGGAGAATTATCTTTTTGAATCACTATTTTCACTTATCTTTGATACAGACCTGTGAGTGAAATTCTTGAAACCATTAGTTATCATCTGCTTAGCCCTGTATAGGGGTGCCATGCAGGCCTGTAAACAGACTGGTCCCATTTACATCTCCAACATGTTCACCAACACTTTTTTCTTCATTAATTAATGAATTAATTTATTCACTTTACATCCTGATTGCAACTGCCCCTCCTCTCATATCCCCCTTACAGTTCCTTCTCCTTCTCCTGTCCCTTTCTCCTCCTAGAAGGAGATCGCCTCTGGGTTCTAACCTACCCTGACATACTGAGTCACTGCCGGTCCAGGTTCCTCCTCTCTCACTGAGACCAGACAAGACATCCTAGTTAGGGGAACAGGATTCAGAGGCAGGCAGCAGACTCATGGACAGCCCCCATTCAGTTGTTGGGGATCTGAATGAAGACTAAAATGCACATCTGCTACATATGGTTAGGTGGCTAGATCCAGCACTTTGGCTGGTGGTTCCCTTTCTGGGAGCACTGAAGTGTGCAGGTTAGTTGACTTTCTTGGTCTTTCTATACAATCCTTAGTCCCTCTGGGTCCCTCAATCCTTCCCCCAACTCTTCCATAAGAATCCTTGAGCTCCATTCAATGTCTGGCTACATTTCTTCATCAACACTTGTTATTTCTAAAAAAAAAAAAAAAAAAAAAAAAAAAAATAAGATAATAACTGTCTTTGTAGATGCTAAGTAATAGATACCTCACTGTGATTTTTGAGCTGTGTTCACTGTGACTATGATTATGAATATTTCTTTGTGTGTTTGAGTTGGTCATTTAAAAGTCTTATTTATGAAAATACAAAATTCCTTTGCCTGATTTTTACCTGGGTTCTTTATTTTGTTGTTGAGTCATATGAGTTCTTTAGATGTTCAAGATACAAATGCTTTATCTAACTTATGAATTACAAGTATTCAATTCTGTAAATTGTAATCATCTTTTTCATCTTCCTTTGATGGGAAAATTATTGATTTTCATAAAATCCAGTGTACTGGCTGGTTTTGTGTGTCAACTTGACACAGGCTGGAGTTATCACAGAAGGGAGCTTCAGTTGGGGAAGTGCCTCCATGAGATCCAGCTGTGGGGCATTTTCTCAATTAGTGATCAAGGGGGTAGGGCCCCTTGTGAGTGGTGCCATCCCTGGGCTGGAAGTTTTGGGTTCTATAAGAGAGCAGGCTGAGCAAGCCAGGAGAAGCAAGCCAGTAAGGAACATCTGTCCATGGCCTCTGCATCAGCTCTTGCTTCCTGACCTGCTTGAATTCCAGTCCTGACTTCTTCTGATCAACAGCCATGTGGATGTGTAAGCTCAATAAACCCTTTCCTCCCCAAATTGCTTCTTGGTCATGATGTTTGTGTAGGAATAGAAACCCTGACTAAGACATCCAGCTTTGTTTCATTTTGCTGATTTTGGCACTTTTGGTGTCATAGATAAGAAACTGTGGCCAAGCTGCACCTTTCTACCTTGGGAGTGAACTCTGCAGCCAATCCCAGAGCTACCTGAGGAGGCTCCACTCTCAGGCACTCTACCATGACCAGGATCTTAGGATCAGTGATGAGTAGAATATAAAATCTGTTCCAACATCACCAGGAATAACTGGGACCAGCAGGATCAAAGGATGTGGGAACCCTGCCTGAGCAGTGGCTCCGGGTCCTTTCCATCTGCACTGGTACACCTTGGGCACAACCCTCAGAGCTTAGTCACATTAGGATTTCAGGGTCACAGAGGCACCTTGATTCTCAGGAATTCTGACACAGCCAGAATCTCAGGATCACAGGATCCCGGAATCACAGGGTCACAGAGAAAGCTGGACTCTGAAGAGTTCTGACTTAACCAGGCTTACAGGAAGGACAGGCTCTAGTCAGATATAGCCAGGGCAGGCAGCACTGGAAATAGCCAGATGTCGAGAGGCAAGCGTAAGAACATAAACAACAGAAATCAAGGTTATTTGCCATCATCAGAACCCAATTCTCACACCAAAGCAAGTCCGGGATACACTATCACACTGGAAAGGCAAGATTAGGATCTAAGGTCACTTCTCATGATGATAATGGAGGATTTAAGAAGGACATAAATAATTCCCTTAAAGAAATACAGAAGAACACAGGTGAATAGGTAGAAGTCCTTAAAGAAGAAACACAAAAATCCCTTAAGAAATTATGGGAAAACACAATCAAACAGGCAAAGGAAATGAACAAAACCATCCAAAATCTAAAAATGGAAATATAAACAATAAAGAAATCACAAAGGAAGACAACTCTGGAGTTAGAAAACCTAGGAAATAGATCAGGAGTTATAGGTGCAAACATCACCAACAGAATACTAGAGCTAGAAGACAGAATCTCAGAAGTAAAATATACCTTAAGAAACAATGACACAACAGTCAAAGAAAATGCAAAGTGCAAAAAGCTCCTAAAGCAAAACATCCAGGAAATCCAGGACATAATGGGAAGAAACCTAAAGATAATAGGTATAGAAGAATGTGATGCTTCCCAACTTAAAGGCCAGTAAATATCTTCAACAAAATTATAGAAAACTTCATTAACCTAAAGAGATGCCCATGAACATACAAGAAGCCTATAGAACTCCAAAGAGATTGAACCAGAAAAGAAAGTCTTCCCATCACACAATAATCAAACACCAAATACATTAAATAAAGAAAGAATATTAAAAACATTAAGGGAGGGGCTGGTTAGATGGCTCAGTGGGTAAGAGCACCAATTGCTCTTCCAAAGGTCATGAGTTCAAATCCTAGCAACCACATGGTAGCTCACAACCACCTGTAATGAGATCTGACGCCCTCTTCTGGTACATCTGAAGACAACTACAGTGTACTTGTAATAAATAAATAATAAATAAATCTTTTTTTAAAAAAGACTATCTTCTAAAAAAAAAAACATTAAGGGAAAAAGGTGAAGTAACATATAAAGGCAGACCTATCAGAATTATACCAGACTTTTCACCAGAGACTATGAAACCCAGAAGATCCTAGGCAGATGTTGTACAGAACCTAAAAGAGCATAAATTCCAGCCTAGACTACTATACCCAGCAAAACTCTCAATTACCATAGATAGAGAAAACAAGATATCCCACCACAAAATCCAATTTACACAATATTTTTCCACAAATCCAACACTACAAAAGACAATAGATGGAAAACACTAGCACAAGGAAGGAAACTACACCCTAGAAAAAGCAAGAAAGTAGTCTTTCAACAAATCCAAAACAAGATAGGCACACAAACATAATTCCACCTTAATGCCATGCCCACTCGTCTACCCCAGTTAAATCCGTAATGGGGGTGGGGGGAAAGCCTGATTAAGAGTAAGAGGCATTAAGACCAAAAGGAGTTCTGTGCCTCCTGGATATTCAGACAGTCGCTGGTATCTCCTAACTCAGACGTGTTCCAGATTAGTCTTTCCAATTGTCAACACGCCCTCTTATTTAGGCATATAGGTATCCCAAGAAATGATTCATAATGACTAAGATTGGGCATTGTTTACTGTCCAACACAATGTTCCAAAATATTCAATTTTAATTCCAAGCTGTCCCTAGCTTGGAATTTCTCTCAAGGAATCTGCCTTATCAGACAGGTTGTCCTCACAGTTAGCAACAGAGGTCAAACACGTTTCTTAGGGCAGTCCCACAGAAGACAGAACTGTTTTACATCCTAGAGAGTAATCAAAGTGCTTCCTTCACACAAGGACATTAGCTAGAACTGTTAGATAGGAACTTCTTGGTGCTTGCCTCCAGTAAGACCTAGAGAATTAGCAGGAACTGCTAGATTGGAATCTCCTGGTCCTTGCCTCCAGCAGAACCAGAGAATTAGCATAGCAATACCAACATAGCCCCAGCAGGGAGGGCACCACTGCTCTTCTGCCAGCTTCACACCTGGATATCTGATCCTACTGATCTTGATGTGGCAGTCACTTCCTACATGACTTCAGTCTTGCTCTATTGACCTTGTCATAACCCTCACCTGCCTACGTGACTCTTGTCATCTGCCCTGCTTGCTGTATGCTATTTAAGCCTGAATTTTACCTTGTACAAATACATTCAGATTCAGCACACTCTTGTGAGTCTGTCTGTCATCCACCAACTTGTTGCCCACCTGACCAGAACTCTCATCCCTCAGAAATCAGGGGGTCTGTAACAAACCCGGTCCGTGGCACTCTAACAGCAAAAATAACAGAGAGTAGAAATCACTTTTCCTTAATATCTCTTAACATCAATGGACTTAATTCACCAAGAAAAATACATAGACTTACAGACTGTATATGTGAACAGGACCTAGCATTTTGCTGCATACAGGAAATGCACCTCAGTGACAAAGACAGACACTATCTCAGAGTAAAAGGTTGGAATAAAATTCTGCAAGCAAATGGTCCCAAGAAACAAGCTGGAGTAGCCATTCTAATATCAAATAAAATCAACTTTCAACCAAAAGTTATTAAAGCGATAAGGAAGGATACTTCATACTGGTAAAAGGAAAATTCTACTCTCAGTGCTGAACATCTATGCTCCAAATGAAAGGGCACCCACGTTCATAAAAGAAACTTTACTAAAGCTGGAAGCATATATTGCACCCCACACAATAATAGTGGGAGACTTTTACACCCCATCAGCAATGGACAGATCATGGAAACACAATCTAAACAGAGACACAGTGAAACTCATAGAAGTTATGGACCAAATGGATCTAACAGATATTTATAGAACATTTCATTCTAAAGCAAAGAAATATACTTTCTTCTCAGCACCTCATGCTAACTTCTCCAAAACTGACCATATAATTAGCAACAAAACATGCCTCAACATATACAAGAAGATTGAAATAATTCCATGCACCCTATCAGATCACAATGGACTAAGGCCGGTTTTAAATTCCAACAAAAGCAACGTAAAGCTCACATACACAATGGAAAGTGAACAATGCTCTACTCAATGAAAACTTGGTCAAGGAAGAAATAAAAAAAGAAGTTAAAGGCCTTTTAGAATTTAATGAAAATGAAGACACAGTGTGACAAAACTTTTGGGATGAAGTTATCTAAATATCTGTTAGATCCATTTGGTCCATAACTTCTATGAGTTTCACTGTGTCTCTGTTTAGATTGTGTTTTCACAATGAAAGCAGTGGTAAGGGGAAAACTATAGCTCTAAGTGCCTCCAAAAGGAACCCAGAGAGAGCTTACACTAGCAGCTTGACAGCACACAGGAAAGCTCTAGAACCAAAAGAAGCAAATACACAAAAAAGGAATAGAGAGCAGGAATTAATCAAACTCAGGGCTGAAATAAACTAAATAGAAACAAAAAGAACTATACAAAAAATCAAAACCAGGAGATAGTTCTTTGATAAAATCAACAAAATAGATAAAACCTTAGCCAGACTAACCAGAAGGCACAGAGACAGTATCCAAATTAATATAATCAGAAATGAAAAGGGAGAAAAATAATAACAAAAATCATGGAAATCCAAAAAACATCACATCCTACTAGAAAAGTTTATACTCAACTAAATTGGAAAATCTGGATGAAATGGACAATTTTCTAGACAGATACCAGGTGCCAAAGTTAAAACAGGATCAGATAAACCATCTAAACAGTCTCACAACCCCTAAATAAATAGAAGCAATCATTAAGAGTTCCCAACCAAAAATCGCCCGGGACCAGATGGATTCAGTGGAGAATTCTATCAGATCTTTAAAGAAGACCTAATACCAATATTCTTCCACAAAACTATCCCACAAAATAAAAACAGAAGGTACACTACCCAATTCATTCTATGAAGCCACAATTATGCTTATATCTAAATCACACATAGATCAAATGAAGAAAGAGAACTTCAGGTCAATCTCCCTTATTAACACTGATACAAAAATAATCAGAAAAATTCTTAGCAAATGAACCCAAGAACACATTGAAATGATCATTCCCCATGATCAAGTAGGTTTCATCCCAGGGATGCAGGAATGGTTCAATATACATAAATCCATTTATGTAATATATTACATAAACAAAAGAGGAGTTGTTTTATTTTATTTTATTTTATTTTTATTTTTTTCTCCTTTTTTTTGGAGGGGAACCTGGGAAAGGAGATACTGTAAATAAAGAAAACACCTAAAAAAAGAAAAGAAAACGAAAAAGAAAAAGAAAAAGAAAAGAAAAAACCCCATGATCATTTCAATAGAGGGTGAAAAGCATTTGACAAAATTCAGAATCCCTTCATTTTAAAAGTCGTGGTAAGATCAGGAATTCAAGGCCAATACCTAAACATAGTAAAGGCAATATAAAGCAAACCACTAGCCAATATCAAAGTGAGTGGAGAGAAACTTGAAGCAATCCTACTAAAACCAGGAACAAGATAAGTCTGCCCATTCTTTCCCTTCTATTCAACATAGTACTTGAAGTTCTATCTAGGGCAATTAGACAACAAAAGAAGGTCAATGGATACAAATTGGACAGGAGGAAGGCAAAGTATCACTATTTACAGATAATATGATCGTATACTTAGGTGACCCCAAAAATTCCAACACAGAACTCCTAAAGCTGACAAATAACTTCAGCAATAATCATTAACCTCTACCTACTCAAAGAATAAATAGGTTCAGAAAAAATTAGGGAAATGACACCCTTCATGATAGTCATAAAAAAAATTACATACTTTGGTATGACTCTAACTAAGCAAGGGAAAGATCTATATGATAAGAACTTTAAGTTTCTGAAGAAAGAAATTGAAGAAGATCACAGAAGATGGAAAGATCTCTCATGCCCATGGATTGGCAGAATTAATGTAGTAAAAATGGCCATCTTGCCGAAAACAATATACAGCTTCAATGCAATCCCCTTCAAAATTCCAACTCTATTCTTCATAGAGTTAGAAAGAGCACTTTGCAAATTCATTTGGAATAGCAAAAACCCAGGATAGTGAAAACTATTCTCAATAATAAAAGAACTTCTGGGGGAAATCTCCATCCCTGACCTCAAGATGTATGACAGAGCAATTATGACAAAAATGGCATGGTACTGGTACAGAGACAGTCAGGAAGATCAATGGAATAGAATTGAAGGCCCAGAAATGAACCTGCACACATATGGTCACTTGGTCTTTGACAAAGGAACTAAAACCGTCCAGTAGAAAAAAAGACAAAATTTTTAACAAATGGTGCTGTTTCAAATGGTAGTCGGCATGTAGAAGAATGCAAATCGATCCATTCTTATCTCCTTATTCAAAGCTCAAGTCCAAGTGGATAAAGGATCTCCACATAAAACCAGATACACTGAAGGTAATAGAGAAGAAAGTGGGAAGAGCCTCGAATAGGGGCTCGAACAGGGGGAAATTCCTGAACAGAACACAAATGACTTGTGCTGGAAGATCAATAATAGACAAATAGGATCTCATAAAATTACCAAGTTTCTCAAAGGCAAAGTACACTGTCAATAAGACAAAAAGGCAACCAACAGATTGGGAAAAGATCTTTACCAATCCTACATCCTTAGAGGGCTAATATCTAACGTATACAAAGAACTCAAGAAGTTAGACTCCAGAGAAGCAAATAACCCTATTAAAAAATGGAGTACAGAGCTAAACAAAGAATTATCAACTGAGGAAATCTGAATGGCAGAGAAGCACCGAAAGAAATGTTCAGCATCCTTAGTCATCAGG
>JADRCC010576041.1:0-24819 GCA_019843855.1 Hylomyscus alleni
AAAAAAAAAGTGACCTGGTAGAAATTTTAATGTCTAAGCTATTTCTTAATCTCTCTGCTGACACGTTCTACAGACAGCCACAAACTGAGTCATTCCCTGAAGATAGATCACACTTGCAAAGGGGAAAAGAAAAGAAGGAAGAAAGGGAAGGAAGGAGGGGAGGAGGGAGGAAGGGGAGGTAAAGAGGGAGGGATAGATGGAGGAAGTGAGGAAGGAAGGACGGACAGACCAACTAGCTAGTTCTCATCTTAAAATACAAAACAACAAGAGGAAAGGAGAGACAAGAGGTGGAGAAAGGCCTGCTTCAGCTGCTTTATGTCTCTGGTCCTAACGTTAACTCATTACTGTTTCTGTGGTAACTAAAAAGCCGTTAATTTCTCACAGCCCACGCTAGTCCCTTTGTAGAAAGAGATAATGGGTGCCTACTCTCAGACATCTCTGCTGACAGCGCAGGAGGCAGGCTGGGCTGAGTGGCGCTGCTGCCCCTCTGCCCTCTTGCTTCCATCAGGCTATCTTCTCACAGTCAGACCTCGGCTTGTGCCCTGCGCAGCCCTCCTGTGACCAGGCAGCCCAGCTGTGAGTCCCTGAGTGAAGCAGAACTCACCTCTCCTGCTTTTAGACAGAAATTACCACCTCCTTGTCTCCCTCTCCTGAGAGCCTTTTCCGGCAGCTGCGGGGAATTCCAAGCTGGACTATAATTGTGCCTCAGCCCGGTAGCAGAGCACGCCGTGCTCACTCCTTTCTGAGGTCTACGCTCAGATGTAGATGACAGGTCAGATGGAAGGGACAAGAACTTTCACTAGGAAATCTCCAGGGTACAAAGCCAAAGTGTGCTCAACACTGTTCCCACCCAACAGGAATTTGTGTCTTTGTTCTGCTCCAGGCTTGAGCCTGCATGAAGTAGAAGCAGGAATACCGCTGTCTGAGACCAGCCTAGGCTGCCATGAAAAGTCCTGTCTCCATACAACTAATAAACAAGGCAGGAAGGCAAGAAAGGCCAGGAAGCTCCTCAGGGAGTCATTCCTTTCTCACACCAGCAGTGTTCACAGCATATTTTCTTAAATTTTGTGCTTTAAAGATTAACCATCTATATAGGGCACTGGAGAACTACCTTGTCTCTCTGATTTCTAGCAACTATTACTTTCTATTCAATCTGAAGTTTATTTTAAATATTTTTGTACTGACAAAAGAGAAGATATAGATGTGTATACATATATATACATACACATACACATACACACAGAGAGATATGTAAGCTCATTATATAACAGCATAGTTGGAATTTTCCCTAGATCTTAGCATTTTAACTCATTTAATTTACACTTACATTTTAAAGTGCTCAAAATTTCAATCTTAATGAATATAAGTGACTCAGATAGTAAGATTTATACCATTTCCCCAAAAATGTAGAAACATCTTTTCAAAAAAAAGTCACCATAACTTTCATAATGAAACAACCACAGAACTTCTTCATAAAACTAAGAGCAAGCAAGCCCATTCAGCACCTGTCCTCCCTGTGCCCAGCACCTCTGCTGGCAGGCAGAGCTGGCTCGCCTCCTCTTTAATGAAGTCCCTTTCCTCGTCTCCTGGTCCTCCCCAGAGCAGTGGTATCAGAACCATGACTGCAGCTGACTAAAGAGGAAGGGGGAACTCTCCTGCACGCCCCACCCACCAGACGCCGTCCAGAGTTCCTCTTTACCATTATTTCCTCATCAGTTCTCCAAAATGTTTCCATTCCCATGGCATCCATCTTCATCAAAAGCCAGTCTGCCTCCTTCTTGGCTATCCCATAGCTTTCTGGGTCTCTCTTAGCCCTTTCCATATTCCTTGTCAGGTTAAACCCATTCACACATTCTAAAAGCCATACTTAGTCCAAGCTCCCAAACTTAACTGTCAGTATTCCATGATGGAAAATTTCAAACACCATCAAAGACATGTAGAAAGTGAAGATATTCATTCAGCTTCAAAAAGCATTTGTGTAGGGAGATGGTTCCGTAGGTAAATACAAATGAGGGCCTGAGTTTGGAGCCCAAGCACTCATGTAAAAAGCCAGGCAGGGGTGCAGATCTGTAACCCCAGCACTTAGGGGCTGGTGAGAGGAAGGTCCTGAGGGCTTGCAGGCTAGCCAATCTAGACAAAACAGTGAACTCCAGATTCAGTGAGAAGCCTGTCTCAAAAAACAAGGTGGAGAGACACAGAGAAAGGCAGGCAATGCTGTTGGTCTCTGGTCTCTATATGCACACAGGAAAGTGTATCCACACACATGTACACATACATATGCATTCACACACACACACACACACCATCAAGTTTCTACTATGTTTTATTTTGTCACCTCTACCTCTTTAACTATTGATTTTATTTTCCTAGAATGTCTGAAAGTAAATTAAAGGCATTATTCCATTTCAACTATAGACGTATCTCTATCTAAAAAATCAGAACATTTTCCTTGAGACAGAGTTTGTCTATGTAATCAGGCTGGCCTTGAACTCAAAGTTCTACCTGCCTCTGCCTCCCAAGTGCTGGGATTAAAGGCGTGTGCCACCACCACCAGCTGACAAAAATGGGAACTTTCAAATTCATGATGTTATTTTCACAATCCCACGTTAATAATCCATGTTCTGGGCTGGAGAGATGGCTCAAGGGTTAAGAGCAGTTCCTGCTCTTCCAAAGGTCCTGAGTTCAATTCCCAGCAACTACATGGTGGCTCACAACCACCTGCAATGTGATCTGACACCCTCTTCTGGTGTGTCTGAAGACAAAAACAACTACTGTGTACTCATATACATAAAATAAATAACTAAATCTTAAAAAAAAAAAGTCCATGTTCTGAGGGGTACTGTCTGTCCTGATACGTCTATAAGGTCTCTCATCCTTTCTCACACTCGGTCCACAGCCCTCCCTATGTCTCTTCTCTAGGCCTCAAGGCCTCTGCAGTTGCAATACTTCATGGAATTTCTCCCTCTATTCCAATGCTTTGTCTACTACCCACCCCTCTCTACCCTACCTCCATTTTCACCTCCTTAGTGAGACTACACCTTATGCTCAAATTAGAAAATGGTTCTCAGTTCTCCTCTATCACACCACCTTGCTGTACTTTGTGCCAAGAATCCTCTCCTCCAAGGACAGCCATCCTGATGTCTTTCTCCCATGTTCCAGGGGCTGTCTCTACCAATATATCTGTACAATGTATCGACAGACAACTTTGCTGGAATCTGTGGGAAGTTTTGCTAGGATCTGCTGTTGATAGCCCACAAAAAAAAAAGAAAATGGGTCTGAGAGTCCACACTATCTAGTCCAAAGTGCTCAAAGCCTTTCAACAAGTTCAGTTAATGGGTTCAGAGAAGAAAGATCTCCATCTGAGAAGTTCTGTCACATTTTGAACAGGGGTAGTGTCAATGTTGGACCGGATGGAGCTGGTTAGTGAGAGAAGACAAGAAGTGAAGCGGCACTCAAATGGTGGGCCTTTCTTTCCTTAGGGGTTTATACTGCATCTGTCCCCAAGTTGATCCGCTTTACTCTTCACATGTCCCACTTCCTTTTCCTTGCCACAGTCAGTCTGACTTAAGTCATCTCCTCACATGATAAAGGCTAGTAGGGCCTCCCACTCAGTCCATCTGTTCTTCCTTCTTTTCTTAAAACAGGGTCTAGCTACTAAGTCCAAGCTAGTCTCAAACTCTGCTTCTCCTGTCATAGCCTCCAGAAATGTTGGGTACAAATGGCTCCCTAGTTCTTTTTACCCACCAACTCATTATGTGTGCCAATGAAGCTGGAGGAGACTCAGTAAACTGCATCCTTTTTCCTCACCAAAGATTTAAACCAACTGAGCCTGGCAAGGTCGTCAGACACAAGCAGATAAAATGATCAGCTGGTTGGAGGATGCAACTCAGGCTTATAGCAAATACAACCCCAGGTTTGCAGGGCAGCATCCCAAGGAGCCCTCAGCAGCCACAGACCCCCCCCCCCCCCCAGACTCACATGAAAGGCGGATGATGTGCAGGAGCAGATCTGGAGCAGACTGAAAGCAGAACTGGTACTTCTTGTGAGAAAGGCTGTTAACTAGTTCCTCTCCTAAATTTTCCAATAGGCCACCCCTCCTTCCCAGGGTGGAGCGTGCAAACTAAAGTCAAGAATGCTATTCTAATTGGTAGCCCCTTACATGGGCGCAATCAGCTACTAGAAGGGTGGCTGTCCTATCCCTACGCTCTGTTCCTGCCAACTTTCAGACTTCCTGTGAAGGATCCTAATCTCAACACTCAGTGTCTTGAAAGATATTTGAAACATAGCACATTAAGTCAGTGCTGAATATCCTCTGGAGCATGGGCCCCTGCTCTCCTGTGCCAGTCAGTTCCCGGGCCACCCCTCAAGGTGGGGCTTCTCAGCACCTTAGCTTAGTGGATGGCCCTCAGATCGCAGGGGAACGCTCCTTCCTCACTGAGGACTTCTCTGGCATCCTAGATCACTAACATTACTCTTTCTTTGCAATTTTAGCTCACAAAACACAGCTGACAACTCTTGAATTCATTTCATGTTATAGTTTTCAATTGTGTTCAAGGCAGAGGCTAGAGAAATCACTTTGAACTAATTTAAAGCTTTGCTGTCTTTATGTCAGCACAGAGGAGAAGTGAAACTAATAAGATTACACTCATCCTGCGCTCCCCATCTAAGCACGCTCCGTGGTGTCAGTACACTTTTGCCCAGCATAACACAGACACACTGCCCCACACACTCTTCCTGGCTTGTCTTCCTTCAGTTTCTTTTTTTTTTTAACTTTTTATTGATTCTTTATGAATTTCACATCATACACCCCAATCCCACTCATCTTCTCATCCCTTTGTACCCACCCTCCTCCCCTTCAACCTCCCCTCCAAAATAAAATAAAATAAAAAACAATAAACACTCATGCACACACACACCACCTAATACTGGAAGCTGCAGTGTGCACCACACAACACCCCTCTGTCCACACATCTTCACTTGCAGATGTTCACTGCACTGAGTCACTGGTCTGGTTCGAGGCCGCTGGTTTCTGCTACACCATCAATACTGGATCCTCACTTCCTCTTGGATATCCTGCTCTTGTCCCCACAGACTTTTCTTAATAAACTTATTCTGTCAGGAAAGATTTCTTGGTGCCAGCATCAAATAATTATGCATATCAAATTATGAATTTCAATAATGAATATTTCATAATTATGAATATAAAATAATATTCTTTACAGTTACACTGAGGAACCTTCCTAAGGAGTAAAAGACATCTTATTTGTTCTTCCTCATAAACCTAGAAGAAAAGGCAGGTTGGAGCTAGAGAGATGGCTCAGAGATGCACTGACTGCTCTTCCGAAGGTACTGAGTTCAAATCCCAGCAACCACATGGTGGCTCACACCCATCCATAATGAGATCTGACGCCCTCTTCTGGTGCATCTGAAGACAGCTACAGTGTACTTAGATATAATAAGAAATAAATCTGAAAAGAAAAGAAAAGAAAAGGAAAGGAAAGGAAAGGAAAGGAAAGGAAAGGAAAGGAAAGGAAAGGAAAGGAAAGGAAAGGAAAGAAAGGAAAAGAAAAGGCAGGCCACCTGCATAGATCCTAAGAAAAATATGAGCTGGATATGTTATTTTTGTGGTAAGCAGTAGTAGCCATAGGCAACCAAGTCCTGGTCAATTTCTCTTTTCTGATGTAAACTTGACTAGAGATCACAAACCTAACTTTTTAACCTAGCAAACAATCCCAAATATAAATTTTATGTCATTAAGTGCCACAGTGAGCTTTCTGCTCTGCTTCTATGATCTAAAGAAAATAAACTTAGAAGAGTCTCTTACTTAGACTTTAATACAACCAGCATTCCATTACCACATCTTTGCATAACTTAGGGAAGCACAGAAATGTAAGAGCCAGAAGGAATCCTAAAAATTCTACTCTCTCCAGTCCAGCTAAGGCAAAACCTGTGACATACTTCTTCTCCAGGGGAACCCAAGTTTTGATCAGGTATATGCTCAAGGGACATGGCCTCTCCTCTGGCACAAGGAAAGAATCAAAATTTGTTTAACACTCACAACTGACCTTCACTAGAATTTGCCTTGAGACTGGGTGTGCCACCCAGTCTGAGCCTGGGTGCCATTAGGAGCCTCTGGGAAAGAGACCCAAAAGAACTGCTGTCTCTCACTTGAGTCTGACTGTTGACACAGAAGACAAGCCTTGGAGCTGCTGGAGCCATATGATATCAAAAGCAGAGAAAAGAGACATCATATTAATACACTGAGGATAAGAGCAAAAAGAGAAAAATCCCGGGCACTGCCCCTCTCTGGGACTTTTGCTAAGTATTGCTCACATTAGCCAAGTGAGAAGGGAAAAATTTTTGTTAATGACCTTACAAAGACAAGCTATGCTATTGTTCATTGGCTTTTGAAGACATTCTGATTTAAGACAGCAAAGAGGTTCCAGGAAACAAACTGACTTGGCAAGGGTTATGTTACAAAATGGGCAAGTTGAGAGTAGAACTTCAATCTAGATCAAACAGTTTTATCTATGGTGGAGCAAATGAGTCCTAGACATTTTTTTTTTTTTTTTTGGTTTTTTCGAGACAGGTTTTCTCTGTGTAGCCCTGGCTGTCCTGGAACTCACTCTGTAGACCAGGCTGGCCTCAAACTCAGAAATCCACCTGCTTCTGCCTCCCAAGTGCTGGGATTAAAGGCATGCGCCACCATCGCCCAGCAGTCCTAGACATTTTTAGAGACATTTTAGTGTAATGGAGTAATCACGTGTCCTCTCTGGGATTATGCCTAGCTGGATCTCAGTCTCATCTTGTGGGTCAGGTTACCTGTCTAAGTCTCCATTTTCACTTGTAGAATCAGGTCAACATTACCCATTATATTAAACTACTGTAAATATGAAATAAGATAATGGATGAACACTTAGCAGGGGACTCGGTACAAAATTAACTCTCTTACTATGAATATTAATAACAAGTTTTATTCAGCTTGACACAGTTAAAGGTAAGGAAGGGGAGGAAAAATATAGCTATTCTGTTCTGATTTTATTTAAATTATTTCTTTTATTTTTGGAGACTATAATATAATTATATTACCTCATCTTTTCCTTTCATCCTTTCAAACCTTCCCTTATGCCATTCCTTGCTCTCTTTCAAATTCATGACCTCTTTTTCATTAATTATTGTTATATTCATATATATGTATACATATAAATTCCTAAATCCACAAACACAACCTGTTCAGTCTCTATTAACATACTTGTATGTTTTCAAGGCTAGTAATGTCAGAAGCTACACCTGTAAAGTCTTACCAACATTACTGCCTAAGCATGAGCTGAACAAGAACAACAGACACACTAAAGTGGACAGAGAAAGCCCAAGCCCATGGGCAACTAAGGAATGCAGAGAGAAGAAGAAATAGTCTGTCCCAAGGAAGAGCACACTAATTCATTACCTGTCCTGATTTTCCTCAGTGCTAATGCAGACTTCAGCCTAATAAGGGACACAGCTCAGTTGGTAAAGTGTGTATCATAGAAGAAGCATGAAGACCTGACTTCATCCTGACAATCCTCAATACCAATACAAATAGCCAGGTATGGCAGCAGTGGGAAGCTGAGATAGAAGGGGTTGGTCCCTCGAGCTTGCTGACTAGCCAGTCCAGCAGAATGCACAAGAGCCAGGATAAGAAAGAAAGAGTAATAGAGGAAGACATCTAATGGGGCTCTCCAGCTTCCACATGCACACCCACACACAAACACACACACACACCTACACATATACACTCATACATACAAAACATGCACATACACACACTCACACATAATCACACATATTTACAGATACATACACTTACATGCACTCATACACTCTCACGTATACTCACATATATTCTCCCTTTCACACATACACAGAACTCAACTTTTCATGTGCTCATACTTGGTCCAGTACCAAGTTTTCTATAATATGGTTCACATTTTTAAAGGGCTTCTGGTCTAAGATAAAAGACTGATAGAAAGTAATTAACTATAATATATAACAGAATAAAGTGTGCTTGGAAGAAAAAAAGCAGGGTACTAAAGAAGGGGAAAAAAACCCTGGAAGAGTCTGAGGGACGATGTGGCATTTGAGTTGGCCCTTGAAAGATAATGAAGGATTTATATAAAACAAAAAAGACAAGGAGGATCTGCGTTATAAAGACACAGCTTGGACAAAAGCCAGGGACCAGAAAGCACAAGGTCCATTGAAAAATGGGAAAAAGCTTCGGCAGAACGACAAAGGTGATAAGGCTGACAAGATTCTAAATGCTTCATAAAGTCCACACAGTTTCACAAGTGATGGTAAGCCACAATTTGTTTGTTCGTTTCAATTTTATGCTTTTATTTTTATTATATGGATCTTTGCCCACATGTATGTCTGTTTACTGTGTATGTGTGGTCCCTGTAGAGGTCAGAGAGGGTATCAGATCTCCTGGAACAGGAGTTACAGGAAACCACTGTATGGGTGCTGGGAATCAAGCCTGGGTCCTCTGCCAGAGCAGCCGGTATTCTTAACCTCTGAGCCATCTCTCCAGCCCCACAGAGTTCCTTTCTATGAACACAGTAGCACAAAAACACCTGCGCTTTAGAAAGATAACTCTAGCAGTTTGAAAAATTAATAATTTTCTAGTCAATTTCTAGTCAAAAGAGAATAAAGTGCACCAATTTTTCTAGTCAAAAGAGAATAAAGTGCACCAAGAGGACACCCACAAAGACCCTCAAACACTCCATCTTCACAGGTCTCTTACAGCACTGTTAGGAATTGGAATACAGGCTACCAGTGAAGTGCACTGGGTCTCCTATGGCTGCCATGGCCAAAATGGGATCATTAACCAGCAGAAATTGTGACCATACACAATCAACTTCCTGTGGCCTATTTTAGCAACTTTTTTGTACTGACTAATCTGTGAGAGGGTGAATCACAAATTCAGCAAGATGCTGTGTCCTGGTGACCTCACTTATTCTAAACCCACATGAATATTTCCATCTCTCCTGGCTCCAGAGCTTTTAAGAAACAGCATAATTGAAAAAAGCAGTCATTTTAGTACAAGTCCCAAATTTGTCTCTTTTTTTTTTTTTTTTTTTAGTGAGAGATGGGGAAAGAGAACTGAAGCATAGCATAAAGCTCAGGATAAAGGACTAGACTGCAGTGGCTTGTCTAGCCGTAAAGAAAATCTCTGCTTGAGACCTTCTCCTAAAGTACTCAGAACAAGAAAACACAGGCCCAGGAGCATGCCGGGTCACCAGAGCGGCACCTACAGAAACAAAAGCCCAGTTGACCACTGCCCTTGCCCAGCAGATGAAAATGTGGCACAGTTAGGGAGGAGAGCAAGTTCCACTCTGGTAGTTGGTTGCGATTCGGGGCTCTACAGCGAATATAAAAGATTCCTTTAATTTTTTTTTTCACTTAAAAAGTTACCACTGCAGTTCATGCAGCAGTAGACTTATAAGTTATACAGAAATCTCTCACTTGTGAAAAAATTCTAACCATACTTTTGTTTCAGTTATGATCTTTAATTATTGATGTGAATATAGCAATTAGTTCCCACATCACCATTAGTCAGAATCCATTCAAGCACATCCTAGTATAATACAGTGTTAGGGCTGGGAAGGACTGCAGAGATAATTTAATCTGTCTTGGTAAGTTTATAAAGAGACATAAAAGGTTTTTTCAAATCTGCGTGGTGAGTCAGGAGTAGAGCTAGGAAATGACTCTTGAGTCTTACTTGAACATTCTTTCTAGACAGTAGCATCTTCATCTACCATGTGCACATATGTGTGCATACAATCTATTGTACATACATAAAACCTATAAAACAGATACAGGTGCAAGTGTGTGTATACAATCTATTACTCATATCTGACACCCACGTGGTCATTAGATGTTTTACTTTAAGATGTGTATGTCTGGACTTCATTCTGTGATGGCAAGATTCTACCTCCTTTATGCTCTGGGGAATTCGTTCATGCCTATGAGTGTCCTGTTCCTCAGGAAGTAATGTTAACGTGACAGTGATGCAGTTGTGTTCATTAAGGGCTAGTCTTTACACAACTGACATCAGTATAAGGGCTTGAAGTCAGACATTCTCACAGTGGAGTCACAGACCTCAGAGTGGTACTGCTGCCCAGGGACAACAGACACTGGGGTGTTAATAAGAGGCTGGTCGTAATGAAACTTTGGACTCTACCACATACTCTGAAATTCTTTAGAATAACTGTTGCCACTGTGCCTCAGGTCTATTCCTGTTTATCATTTTATGACCTAACCCCCCTGACATTATTAGCCAATCATTTTCAGATAATGCACATTGTAATAATGAAATTAAATTCAAGCTACATCCCATGCCTGGACCCCCTGAAGCATCCTTTCTTCATCAGATCAGTCAACAGCCAACATTCCTTTTGAAAGTCAGCCCTGGACTGCCTATGTCTCAGGCAATGTAGTCTCCAGAACACATTCATAAGGTTCTAAAATAAGACAGTGAAAATCTATGTCAAGGCCCCAAGGGTCAGGTCATACCTCATTGCCTTCTGTTGTGCCTTGAGTGGCTCTGCCACTAGGAACTCGCCCTGAGAGACAGCCCTGACTCCAGGAGCAGATTAGCTGACTTCTGTGCCTACAAATCCATAGGGCCAATTCCCATCAGCTCTCTGCATGCACCTAGATGAAAATTGTACACTGCTCAGAATGGGTAATGAGCCACAAATCTAGAATTTCTACCCCCAGCCTCAGCACCGGGACCTTGCTGGGCCCTGCTCTTCACCTGGTAAGATAATCATGACACATCTGGCCTGCTCCCGAGAGCTTGTCAGAAAGAGAAGGTGTGAGATGACTGCCAGGTTTGCCTAAGTGTGCCTACGCCTGTTGCAATGACCAAGCAGTGGCTAAGATGGGTTATTTTAATCCCACAAAGCTCATGTGTTATAATAGCCTATTTAAAATTTTACTTATATTTCACTATAAGTTAGTATTCAGAATTTTAAATCACAAGCCAGGAGTGGTGGTACATGTCTTTAAACCCAGTACTCAGGCAAAACTCTCTGAGTTCAAAGCTACTCTGGCATACAGAGAGAATTCCAGGACAGTCAGTGGTACACAAAGAAACCCTATCTTGGAAAAACAAAAAATATGTCAAGTAAAAAAAGAGTAACAACCATGGCTTGTCAGGTACTCAATAGGAAAGACCAGTACATTAGAGAACTCAAGGATACCTAATTGATTTATAATCAGAATGCACTGGATAAATAAAGTTGGATATATGATAACCTCTTAATCTGGGTCCTGCAAAGATCTACAAATGGTTATGGTGGCTTGCTGACAAAATGCCATGTGAATTCTAACAGACACCTACTGCAGTTATTTGCTAGTTGAACAGTTTACCTATTATATGAATGTAACAGATCAATACAAAGCTATCAATTCTTCCAGGCCCAGGGATCACAGTGATGTGTTGTCTCCCTAGTATCTGATCAGTCACCACGTCCTTGCTTTATAAGGAAATTCACCTTTCTTTTTCTGTCTATATTCTAGTCTGCTAGTTATTCCTGAAGACCTGTGAGAGTCTAGAATAGCAGTTCTCAACCTGTGGACCATGACCCCTTTGGGAGTTGTATATCAGGTATCCTGCATATCAGATATTTACATTACAATTCATAACAGTAGCAAATTACAGTTCTGTAGTAGCAACTACAATTTTTTATGGGTAGGGATCACAACATAAGGAACTGTATGGAAGGGTCATAGCATTAGGAAGGTTGAGAACCACTGGTCTAGAAGGAAAGACGAGAAGTGGCAAGTTGTGGGTAACGGCAGGGAACGAGTGTCTTAAAGGGTGACTCTGTGTTGTATGTGAAATGTGGCACGTCATAGACAGAAACCTGCACTGCTGTAATCTATATTCCAAAGGCTGACTTGTCTCAGGTCACACTCATTCTCCACTGCATTCTCATTTTGGTTTTCCCCCGGGCTGGAATTGAACTCAGGGCCTTTCATGCTAAGCAGGTGTTCTACAAGTGGGCTACACCTCACCCATTTCACCTTTATTCACACTGTGATTTTGACTATCTTCTGTGATTTTTTTTTTTCTGAATATCCATGTCCTTCAAGGTCTAGCTCATTTCATGTCTCCTACAAGCTTTTTGTGAGCAGCCAGGCCACGGTGCCTTCTCTTTCCAATGTCCTCTTAGTGTCACTGCCACTCACATGTATATGGAGTAAGAAACATTTTCATGAGCCGGGCGATAGTGGTGCACGCCTTTAATCCTAGCACTTGGGAGGCAGAGGCAGGTGGATTTCTAAGTTCGAGGCCAGCCTAGTCTACAGAGTGAGTTCCAGGATAGCCAGGGCTACATAGAGAAACTCTGTCTCGAAAAACCAAAAAAAAAAAAAAAAAAAAAACATTTTCATTGGACATTTACTGTCCCTCATTCTGAGTAAGTTTCTGAAACTTTACTGATGTCTGATGCCTCCAACTGGACAAAAAGTTCTGCAGGACAGTGTGTCTACATACACACACATACACACACACACACACACACACACACACACACATACACATACACACATGCACAGAGCAAGATTAATAAAGTTCAATGTGTGATTTGATAAATATCTGATATGAATAAGCAGTATCAAGCAGTGTTCAGTGGAAAATCCTATTTTTTTGGTGTAAGAATATTTTAACATAGAAGATTAGAAAGGGAGACTTAACCATAGTCACAATTTCACTAAATACTTCAGAAGATTAAAAAGAGAGCCAACTTCAAGCAAAGATACCAAAGTATGGGAGACAGAAAAGCCATATGTGGGTAGTGGAGAGTCAGCAGATGTAAGGGAGACAAAGAAGAAATCAACAGCTGTTTTGTCAGAAGTCTGATGTAAAACATACCTGTATTTCCTTGAGCATCTTCAACCTTACTGGGTGAAGACAACAGAAAAGATGGCCTGGGAAAGTGAGGGCCTTGAAGGGACGCCTGTTGCTGCGGCTGCTGCTGCAAAGGCATGGTGCTAAGGATTACTCGCCAGTCTACATGGGTAACGTCGGACCTTGACCGAGCATGGCCTGGCTTGAAAGTCGTGGTCTCATCCAATAAGTCATTCACGGAACGAGGTCTGTCCCTTCGACGCTGACAGATGTTGAAAAAGTTGAAGGTTGACGCTTCCTTTTGTTCCATCCAGGAAAGATTATCTGGGGCTGTCCCTCTCTGGACCATAAGCTGTTCTTTGGCAGGGAAGACATTTTGAGCTTTGGTTTCTAGAAGCCTGCTCTTACAGTGGTCCCAGATCATTGTCCCCTTGCCCAGGGAAGCAACGCTTCTTAAAGCACCAGTGTCCGTTATGTTACCAAGTACCTCATGCCCCACCAGTTCGGGGACTTCCTGGATCCCATAAACCTCTGCTTGCTGCACAGCCTTTTCCAGCTTACTGTCAAAAGTACTAAAGAAATCCTCAGTAACCTCTAAGGCGGGGCTGATGTCATCTACTTCCAAAGCTTCCATGACACAGGGTCCACGCTTCTAAACTGCTTCAGGAAGAGGTGTCATGAGCGTTCAGCCAACAGAGAGAGGTGGTTCAGCCATGCAACTGCGGAAACAAGAGGAAGCAATCTTCATCTGGCTGCCTAGAGAAGACCGAGCACAGGAGGACGGGGAGCTTCTGGCTGCCTAGAGAAGACCCAGCACAGGAGGACGGGGAGCTTGTTCTTAGGGAGCTCAAGGAAGACCGTAGGGCAGTGTTTGCCAAAGCAATGGATCGCCAATCCTCAATTTCCTGGGAGAAAACAAACAAGACAACATTGGTTTTTTACTGTGTTTTGTAGTGCACAACTCTGCCCAACCACATCCCCATTTTTATGCCTTTTCTATGGCAGCCATGCACACAGGGTACAACACCACCTATACAAACTTCCTATTGTGTATCAGGAATACACATGACTCTTTATTTTGTATGAGAACTTAAGCAGAGCAGCGTGGAGCACTTGATAATGGGAAATAAGGCCAACAGCTTTTATTCACACAGAGAAGCCTTTGAGAGCAGCTGTAAAAAGACTGCCCTGGCAAAAACCTCTGCTCTGCTGACCTAAAATAGTAAGCAAAAGACACCAGGGATTCTGTGCCTGGGCCTATATTGCAATCGGCCTAAAACTCACGAATGCTTTCACAACACTTAAAATCACTCACAGTCTGTTGGCTGTGAAGGTGCAGGGAGAAGCGGAGAGGGAGACTGTCCTTTGACTAAACCTGAATGTTAACATCACTGCTGAATGCTAACATCACTGCTTGCGCTTCCTTGGGTTATAATAAAGCCTAATGATGAGTCTTGCCTTCAGAATTCTCCAGTTTTCCTGGAAAATGGTTTCAAGTGCCAAACTCCCTGGCTTCCATGTTGGCCTCAGTGTACAGGAGACTGTACTGCTTAGGACTAAAGGCTAGGGATTTTGAGCCCATGACTAAGTGGGGATCCAGGCAAAAGCCTATGGCAAAAATATGGCCCAAGTAGCAGGCTTCAGATCATCACTTCTTCCCTCTGGACCTGAGGTACCAAACCTCATGGCTCGACCTGAGCAGAAAGAAGGCTACATGAGCCCTACCCCACTGTCTCTGGGAAATGCTAGACCTCCATAGTTGGGTACAATTAGAACAGACCTTGAGTCTGATACAATCCAATACGGTAAACAGCAGTCATATATGACTGTTTCTATTCAGTCACCCTGGCTGCAAGTGCCCAGAAGTCACATATACCCGTGTGTCTTTAACAAAAGATAAGATAAAATTGGGCAACATTTTTTTTCCTCTTTCCTGCTTATAAGTTGGTAAAACTATCAATTAGTAATACATCACTGAAAAGGCAGAGGGACATGCCTTTTTTTTTTTTTCAAAAACTTCATGGCTAATGAATTAATTTTCAGCTGCTAGGCCATTAAACCAATATATTTAAATCAATAGCACTGAACTATGTTGCTTAATATATGTAAATTAAACTAATATACACAAACTTTACTTATCTATTTACCAAGCTGACCTCAACCTCACTACAAAACTGAAAATGCCCTGATTGTTGGCTCCCTGGCCTCTACATCTCAACCACTGAGGTTTTAGGTATTCACCACCCCACTTGATTCTAGGTGGTGCTAGGGATCAAACCCAGGTCTTTGAGCATGCCAAGCCAACACTTGACCAACTGAACCATACTCCCAGACCAAAATCTTTCCTTTAGTTGTGTCAATGGGACATACAGATCCTAGACACTGTGGTCAGCTTCCCTTATAAAGAGGTGGTAACTACGAACTTGACTACTTCTGTGTTTGACTATGTACTGCACAGAACGCTATAGGATGTTTCCAAGGTTTCTAGTCGCAAACGGGGTTTAGGTTTGTTTATTCTTTCTGAGTCTCCAGTTAAGCCTCAGTCTCTTGAATTCTGTAACTAGTTTTAGTAATTCTGAAATTTGAAATGGGATTTTTTTTTTTCCAATTTCATCTTGTATACCAGAGACTAAGAAAAAATAATGTAATCAAATGAACATAAAGTACAAGATTCTCATTTTATAAAAGAGATACCAATTACATTACATTAAGCTTCTAAGATTACCAGTATTCCTTTTGTTATCTACCATTTCATACCCAGCAGGTGTGTGTGTGTGTGTGTGTGTGTGTGTGTGTGTGTGTGTGTGTTTACTAAGGATCAAATCCAGAGCTTTACAAAGCTGAAGAAGCAATCTTTAAATCATGCCAGCAGCTGCTAGGGATCCAAAACTCGGGTCCTCACACTTGTACAGCATGCATTTTACCAACGGAACCATCTCTAACCTCCTTTATGTGGGCTTTTGGTTTGTTTGTTCTGTTATTTTCTTCATGATTAAACCGAAGCTACATGATTTGAGAAAGAATAACACAAAAGTGCCACTGTCATCATATCATGCCAGAAGTGTGCACTAGTACCAGGGCCTCCAAGTTTGAACAAACCTTAATCACCAGAAGTGTGCACTAGTACCAGGGCCTCCAAGTCTGAACAAACCTTAATCATCAGAAGTGTGCACTAGTACCAGGGCCTCCATGTCTGAACAAACCTTAAACACCAGAAGTGTGCACTAGTACCAGGGCCTCCATGTCTGAACAAACCTTAATCACTTTTTTCCTTAAGTAGCTGACATATTTTTATATTTTCGCTTAATTTCCTTACTGATTTAATGCTAGTGTTTCTTCTCTCCATCAAAATAAGCTCTAGGAGCCCACGAATGTATGCTCATTTTTGCTCAAGCATATAAAAGTCTTGGGCTGGAGAGAAGGCTCAACAGTTAAGAGCACTGACCACTCTTCCAGAGGTCTTGAGTTCAGTTCCCAGCAACCACATAGTGGCTCACAACCATCTGTATGGGATCCAATGCCTTCTTCTGGTATTTCTGAAGACAGCTACAGTGTACTCATATACATTAAATAAATAAGTAAATAAATCTTTAAAGATATAAAAGTCTGTCTCTGTCTCTGTTTTTTTCTCTCTCTTTCACACACACACACTCACACACAAACACATACACACTTACACACACACACACATAGACACACACACCCACTCACGCACGCACTCCCTCACTCAGATACACGTAGCCCTTCAAGGCCTATCTGCATCACCTACACCACCACCTTCTGATTTAGTCCTCCCTGCTTCTGCCTAAGCTAAAGAACCTTTCCCATTTATACAGGCTCTCACTACAACTGTGGTTTACTGTATTATGTTAAAGTGACCAGCCATTCTCTCAAATTCCATTGTAAGCTCTGAGGAACCTGATGGTCAGTCACAGTACTTTGCCCTCCCATACAAAACACTGTTTGTTATCTTTAGGGGATCCCTTTTCTAGAGTTACTTTTTTTGGAATTTGTCTTTTCCTTGCACTTTACTTTCTTTGAGTAGACTTCAGTCTCTATTATTGAATACCTCATTTGGTTTTGAATTAACTAGACATAAGCAGACAGGTCAGACATGAAGTGTCCCTTCCTGTGACAAGTGAACTCCAGTGTGTCAGTGCAGAGCAGAGTGGTGGCACAAAACTGGAAGTCAAGAGCTAATTAGAACTCTGTTCTAAATCTGGCTCAACCACATACTTGCTGGGTGGCCTGTGGCAAACCATTTAAGCTCTGGGTGCCTTACTCAGCTACCTGGAACCATTAATGTCACTGATATCAAACTGCTTTGCATGTAGCTCATTCACTAGGTAGATGTTCCAGCATGCCTTTAACAGCACAAGCCTCCATGTAGCTTCATTGGACCTCACCCTTCATCAACCACAGGCTCCCAATCTCTCCCTGGAAAGACTCATCAGGTCAACAAAGGCCAAGTCAGAAATCAAAATCAACTACTTAATACTATTTGTCTTTCAAATTCAGTGAATTATAGGGTTTTTTTTTAGATTTTTAATTTTTTTATACACATGAGTGTTTTGCCTGTATATATGTACATGTACCACATGGATATCTGATACCCAAAGAGGCCAGAAAAGAGGACTGGATTGCCAGGAACTGGAACTGGAGTTACAGATGGTTGTAAGCTGTCATGTAGGTGCTGAGAACCAAAGCCCAGTCCTCTGGAAGACCAGCAAGTGCTCTTAACAGCTGAGCCATCTCCCCAGCCCCAATTACAGATACCTTTTCTATAAACGGAAATATTTTTACCACTGACTACAGGAAGAAAAATTGAGGCCTATTTGTCAATGTGGTAATCAAGAGCTCAAACCAAAGAATCCCATGCATGTATCAAGATGTAACAGGATGGAGAATCACTGTGTTGCTATTTTCTTACAAGGAAATCTGATGTTTACAGGCTCACTAGGCAAGGCTAATTAACAGGTGGAATCTGGCAGCCATTCTCTACAGGAGGAAGCAGGTATGAGTAATAACACTAGAGACTTACACAAAGAAGGATGGATGGATGCCTGACCTCCTGAGCTACCTGACAAAGGTGCTAACTTCCTCCAGGTGATGTCAGAAGGTAATGAGTGCTGGATTGGGAAGAACAAAGCACTGCAGAGAAAGCTCAGATAACCTGCTTCTGCTGATCGATTTGTAAAATGAGATCTAGGGTGACCACAAGGGAGGTGGACAGTACTCAGGGCTCTCACATGCTCTCTACTTTGGTTAAAGCTGGAGCTGACTGGGAATTTTCTGAGTTACACAATGTAATGGAGCCACCAGAGAAACTGACCAGCAAAAGGACCTTTCTGCACCATGAAGTGTGCCAATTTTTATGGTGCTCTATCACAAAGACAGTATAAATACACTGACGGAACAGAGAGGCCAGCAGCAGCACATCAGGGCACTCAGCGACTTTCAGATGAGACACACTGCTTGGAACTCAGGCAAAGCCCATTTTTATTTTTATTTTTATTTTTTTTAAGATTTATTTATTATTATATGTAAGTACACTGTAGCTGTCCTCAGATGCACCAGAAGAGGGCGTCAGATCTCATAATGGGTGGTTGTGAGCCACCATGTGGTTGCTGGGATTTGAACTCACGATCTTTGGAAGAGCAATCAGTGCTCTTACCCGCTGAGCCATCTCACCAGCCCCAAAGCCCATTTTTAAAGGCTCGGGGTGAGCATGAAACAGCCTCATTGTATTCAAACTCCAAGGAAAAAAAAAACACAACTGCTATGTTGTGAGAAGAGCACTAAGTATAGACGAATTTTTCCAGCAACATGGCTGCTCTGGCAAGGGATCACATCCAGAGCTCTTCTAGGTCTGTGTGATATGGCTGGGATGACACCCCTTTAATCCCAGGAGCCGAGGCAAACAGCTCTTGGGAGTTCAAGGCCAGCCTGTATAGAGCAAGTTTCAAATAAAGAAAAATTTAGGTCCAGGTGTGGTGATAAACACCCTTAATCTCAGCACTCAGGAGACAGAGGCATGAAGATTTCTGAGCTCTACTGACTCTGTTCAGTTGAGTGAGTGAGTGAGTGAGTGAGTGAGTGAGTGAGTGCATTGAACTCATAGAACTGAATTTTTTAGTGAGTTCATGCAATTCAGTGCAGGGCAGCAGAGGTAATTGAAGCCAGAGAATAAGAAGGAGCCAGAAGATTAGAACATATTGTCCAAATATGAGGCACGCAGAGCAATTCAGGCAGAAGCCAAGAGAAGCCTGATTGAATCAGTTTGGAGGAGTTTGAGACAGAACAGCTGAGTTGAACCAGTCAGAGTTCAGAAAGAACTAGAAAGAGTGAACTTATTTAGCAGTAAGCTTCTGACAATTACTTCAGGCAAATAAGTTACTTTTACAGCTAGGTTCATATAAAATATTTGTATAGTAATAAATGCTCATAGAAATTCTGGGACACACTGGCACATATGAAACGAAATAAAATTCAGTCATGAAATCATAAGTCAGAGAAAGAGGATGAATAGTAAAAGGAGGTTCTATCCTGTATGCAATAGGAATCAAGACTATATACACAGTTTGGGTACCACTGTCTCTTTAAACACATTCTCTAAGCCCAAATCCCAATAAACATGAGTGAAACAGAACACAAAGAGGAAGGAGATGAAGAGAGAGGAGGAGGAAGAGGAAGAAGAGGAAAGGAGAGGGGGTCTGCTACTTATTCCTCACAACCTAGCACAAAGCCACAGGCCATGGAACTCCTAAAGTCACCTAGGGGCCTCCTCCTTATTTAGCTGCTACTATTTTCAAACATCCTCCTAGAAGTTCTGTTCCATAGAAGCTTCACCCAAAATTTCCTGGTGGTATTGATTCTTTTAAGATCTATTTTGTGTGTGTATGCTTATGCATTCATACACATGCCACACATGCCTCTACAGTGTGGGTTTTGGGAATAAAATTCAGGTCATCATCATGTTTGGCTGAAAGTACCTTTCCGACTGAGGCATCTCTCCAGCCCCTGGCTTGCTTGCTCTGTCTGAGGCATTTACAGAGAGGTAGGAAGATATATCCATAACAAGGGCAGCACCTCCTATGTGCTGGGGTCCCAGAGAGTAAAACAGAGAGAAGGTGAAAGGAATGTCAGACTTCATGTCTATTTCCTGGCTGAAAGCCCAATGTGACCAGCCATTTCGAATTCGTGCTGATATGACATCCCCATCATAATGGACTATACTCTCAAACAAGGAACTAAAATAATCCTTCCTTCCTTATACACAGTTTAATAGTATTTGGTCACAGCAGCAATATAACTAATACACTTGGGCAATGCACTCTTTACTTTCCTCTTATTTCTGCTACTGAGTCTCAGCCAATACACTCGTTCTCCCCTTCTGTGTCTCCCCAGCAAATACAGGCACTACCAGAGTCGTCTTCACTGATTCCAGCTACGTAGTCAATTGAAATATGCTTGCCTAGCATGCACTGGGCCCTAAGTTCAATTCCCAGCCCCCAAAACAGCCAAAGCCCATGCTGCTGGAGTCAGCCCCTAACTATAATAGGGAATAATTGGAAGGTGTATCTAGGGGCTACAGAACCACCGACGGCTGAAGTGTGGCGTATGGCAACAACGAACAGAACAAGGAGGCAGTGTGTTTAGCCCCAAATGTGCCTCATGCCCTAAATAGACTAGGGAAGTGCCTTCAGACCTGAAGATTATCATCAGCTCATAGAACTATATAGAATCTTCTGAACACAAATGGGCTTGGAAGTATTTCCAAATATAACCAGGAGTTTCCTTCATTTTTTTCCTGTATAATGCCTCAAAATTCAGTTAACCTGTGGGAGAAATTACCGGTTATTACTGAAAATACTCATTTTGCACATGCAGAGTTTAGACTATGTTTATAAAGTGCTTGGTGAGCCTCTTAATACTTAGAACATCTCAGCAGACAGAGGTGAAAGGATTGTTTCAGCCATGATGAAAGAGGCCACATGACTCATCTATTGTCCCATGGGGAAGACAACGACGTTCTGAAATCCTTGTCTAATTACCAAGTCCTGTGGGCCACCCAAATCCAACCTTTTAAATCACCTTAAAGCTCATGGGTGCCACAGCAGCAGAACTGTAAGTAGACTGAAGCTAAGCCCTGAGCCACCCAGCTCGTGCAGTGGGACAAATAGGCAATGAGCACAACACAATCCGTAGACCCTAGGAAATGGCTCTGTTCTACACTCACATTCCCAACTGAATGACCATCCAGCAAGTCAGGCTGATTGATGGCCTCTGGGCCATCTCCGTGAAACAGCAATCCTGCTACGTCTGCCCCAAACCCCTTTATAGTTGAGAAGCACAGATGTAGATAATGTTTACATAATTTCTCAAAAAACCTAAAAGGATGAGTCAAGTGCTCAAGTGCTACCTTAGACAGTGGAGGTGTAAAACACAGGTCCACCCTTGAAGGGCTTAACAACTGGGAGAAACAGACAGTGTCATTAGTAAGCAGGCACAGAGCAGTCCAATGAGAATTGTATGTACACAGGGCGGAAACAAATATAAACACACACACACACACACACACACACACACACAAAATACAATTACAAAACATTACTAAGCTATCAGCTTCAGGGTGCTTAGAAAGAATATTATGAGAAATACTAAACTCTTTCTTTCTTTCTTTCTTTCTTTCTTTCTTTCTTTCTTTCTTTCTTTCTTTCTTTCTTTCTTTCTTTCTTTCTGTTATATTTGAATCTGCTAAAAAGCAAGAGTGAGTCTTTCTTAAACACTTTCTCAAGAGTTCCAGCCAGTGAACTCGTTCTAGGTCTAAGCAAGCGTGCTTTGCTGCTCGGTATCTGAAGTGTTACCTGCTCAGCAGGGACAGGCTGCACCCACAAGCCTCCTTTCTCCTTAGGACTTAAGCTGACAATGACCTTGGCTATCAATCTGCCTCTAACTAATTTAGTCAGGAAGCAAGCACAGCCAGCAAAGGCAGACAAAAACTCTTTGACTTCAAAGATAAGAAAAGATAAGGACAAACAACAGAAAGACCTTAACCAGACAATATGGAGGCCAGAAAATCCTCTGCCTGTCATTCAGGGCAGAGGAAAAGTTATAAACACTAAGAGTAGTAGGAGCTATCTATTTTTTTTTTTTAAGATTTATTTTTATTTGTAACTGTGGTGAACGTGTGTGGGTGGGGTGTTTTCTGTGTGGGTACATGGATGTGAGTACAGGTGCCTGTGGAGGCCAGAGGCATCAGATCCCTCAGCGGCTAGAGGTGCAGGCAGTTGTAAGCTTTCTGGGATAAGTGCTAGCACTTAAACTCGGAGGAAGAGCAGTATCTATCCACTCCTAACCAGTGAGCCATCTCCCTAGCCCCTTAAATTAACTGCATTATGAACCATTACCATTAATGTGAAATGGATTTTCCCAAAACATTTCTGCAGGGTGGACATTGTGGTACAGGAGGGTCAGGAGTTTAAGGCCAGCCTCCACAGCATACCTAATAAGTTTGAGGCCAAACAGACTCCACAGAACCTGATCCCAACAAACAACATATCCCAAGGGTGTGATGTATAAACTCTATAGATCTGACTGACTGACACTGATCTGGTACTGAGTGATAAACCTGTGAGAGCTAGCACTTAAAACAGCTGCCCACCATCAGAGAGTCCTGTCCACCACTGTACTAAACCCTTTACAAATATCTTGCAGACACCGGGCGGTGATGGCGCACGCCTTTAATCCCAGCACTTGGGAGGCAGAGACAGGCGGATTTCTGAGTTCGAGGCCAGCCTGGTCTACAGAGTAAGTTCCAGGACAGCCAGGGCTACTCAGAGAAACCCTGTCTTGAAAAACCAATATATATATATATATATATCTTGCAGAGAGTGGCGCATGCTTTTAATCTCAAGAGGCAAAGGCAGGTGGGTCTCAATGAGTTCGAAGCCAGCCTGGTCTATAGAGATAGTTCCAGGACAGCCAAGGCTACAGAGAAACCTGTTTCAAAAAAGAAAGAAGTTAAGAATATGCTGCAGAAGTCCCTTTCAATACAGATGGACTTCTGTTAAAGGTGAAGATGGGCTTAAAGCACACAGTTCTTCTAATTCTTAAGACCAATGACAAGCTATAAATAGCTCATATTCACTTAATACTTATTAAAGGGCAGGCATTACGTAAGCTCCTTGTGAAGACTGAGTCACTAAATCCTCCCAACAGTATTTAGGAGCTGATGTCATTATTATTTCCTCTTTACAAGGAAATGTAAACGTAAAGAGATCCAGTTATTTGTCTTGGGTAATATGGCCTGATTGAAATCAACACTAAATGTATAGTCCCATATGCAATTCAAAGCCAATTAATGACCCTAAATAATACACTAACATTTCATATAAGTGGTGTTTCAAATTTCAGTAACAAACACCAGCAACTGTAACTAATATTTATTTTATTTTATTTTTTTATTTCTTTTTCGAGACAGAGTTTCTCTGTATAGCCCTGGCTGTCCTGGAACTCACTCTGTAGATCAGGCTGGCCTAGAACTCAGAAATCCACCTGCCTTTGCCTCCCAAGTGCTAGGATTAAAGGTGTGCGCCACCACCACCCGTATTGTTTTATTTGTTAATCCCATGACCCGAGGAGTTATCTGATTGGTCAATGTCATACATATACCCAGGGAAATGGCTGATTAACTAGGAATCACTTCTACAATCCTTCTGCCTCACTGTAAATTCTCCAAGGGAGTGGTAAATGAGAAATCCCTGAACAGAGTGAAAAGGCGTTCTCTACTAAAGAACTAGCCTCAATTCTCTTTGTGACCTTAGACACATTACTCAGAATGTCTGTAAGGGTGTAATAACTGTGACTTCACTTAAACAAGTGCTTTTAGAGATGTTTAGTCCCAACTGCCCAAACCTTTTACTGTTTCCCTAAGAAATCATACTTCATTGTGCCAATAAACAGAAACACTTGTAAAAATGTTTGCTTAAAAGAACTTGCAAACAAATGTGTCTGCCAAGAGAATTAATAGAAATATTTTCAAACCGGATGCTATTGTAGATAACTCAAGCATATTTTAACTATTAAAACACGTTTAAATAGACTCCTTTTAGAGCTACCTCGAAGTTAGCCTTATGCATATACAAAGTTCAAGCAAAATAACAAGATTGATTGATAACTTTCAGTTTTATTTGAAATCTACAAAGAAGATAATATGACACTCAAACAACAAAAAGACAGACACCACACATAATCCTCCAGTGAAGGGTACCTATGTGGGTTATAAGATTTAAAGCTGAAGGAGTGGGTCTCAGTTTTCTATACACTGTTCCCAAAGTATGATTTGGGGCAATCTTCTTCAGCCTGAACTTGAGCTACTCTGTCAACATATAGCGCAAATAAAGATCCCTGTCATATTTTCAAAGGTGGTTTGGGGATGCAAATCAAACAACAGAGTTCTTTATGAACCTCAAAGCAGGTACAGGATACCTTCCTTGGGTATCTAAAACCAAGGAAAAGATTACTACTTTCTCTTTGATCTTCTCTTTTACACCCACCAAGTACAGAAAGGATGGGGACATGGGTCTCCTTAGGAAGCTCGGATAGAAAGTCTTAATGTACTCAAGCATTCCTTCTGCAGAGTTAAAGGCAGCAGGGGCTGCTCTGCACCTGCTTCTCAGCAGCCTTGACCTGGTGGGGTTCAGTGGTGCACTCTCTGCAGGATTTAACAGAACAGCTCGGATGGGTTCAAATCAGTGCATCACTCCAGCCACAACAGAGCCTCCATTTGCAGTACAGTGGAATTAACACAGTGACCCAAACCTGGACAGCTGGCAAAGAGGAAGAGATTTGGAGCAGTCATCCCTAGATGGGATGTCATCATCAGATCCCTTCCCTCCAGGTCAGAGATCTGCTGGGAGAAAGGC
>JADRCC010576043.1:0-18345 GCA_019843855.1 Hylomyscus alleni
TAACTTGAGCCCAACAAAAGAAGGAGAGAAAATGAGACAACATATATTATCTTTTGAAACCAAATCATTTTCAAAAATTATTACCCATACTATCAGGATTCTCTTCTGGGTTGTATGTGTATGTACATGTGTTTTCTTCATCAAACACATGCTGGATTTAGAGTTGTCTAAGAAAATAAATCTCAACTGAGAACTTATAGGCAAGTCTGTAGAGCATTTTCTTGGTTAACAGTTGATGTGGGTGGGCTCAGGACACAGAAGGTGGTGCCATCCACCGGCAGGTGGTCCTGAGCTGTATAAGAAGGCAGACTAATGAAATGGTGTGCTCTGCCTCAGGAAAGGCTACTTGTCCCATACAGCATTCTTTGGTTGTCTGTATTTTATTTTGTAGGGTTGAGGCCTCTTAGGTCTTGTCTAGCCTACTCTGCCTACTTTCTAATTGGTCTTCTTCCTACTTTCATTTCTCTTTTGTCATGACTTGCTGTATTTAATTAGAACTGTTAGTATGGGTATGGGTAAAGGATTATTACTGAGGAATTGGTAAATAACCAATGGCGTCACCACTGAAGAAACCACACCCTCTTTCTAGGCAGCCATTAACTGACATTGGCTTCACAAGGGAGCAGTGGAGACCACCAAACCCCTCATAAATCTATGAAGGAATATTGAAGGGATACATTTTAGGTAAGTCTTGTAGAACTAACTATGGCTAGGTAATTTCATGAGTGCAATGGTCAGGTCATATCCAGAAGATAGCATTTATGAAAGCATTCCCTAAAAGCACTGACTTAAATACTTTCTGTCCCTGAAATGTTCCCTGACCTTTGAAGATGGGGATATAGATGTTCCATTTAGGTCTAAAACTTTTAATGATTGCTTATTCTCAGGACATTGACTGTTACAAATCTGCATTAAGCACTGTAGGGAGCATCTCTGACCAACACTGAGTGAAGCACTCATTTGTGAATATAAATTGATTTAGTAAGGAATGTGGCAACACATTAATACAGCAAGAATTAACAAGCAATTAATAGATGCTGTCATAGAGCCTTTGTTCTCTCAAGCCATGAGCTTTTAGCCAGCTTTACAACATAATCCATGGATTTCTTGTTATGGAATGGACTCAAATCCAAGTCAAAAGTGGTTGGTTGCCCCCATAAGAAAAATGCCACTGTATCATCAGTAGTGTACAGTCCAGAGCTTTGTGAGCTTGGCAGTGTTTTTGTTTTTTTTTTTTTCTTACAAACTGTATACCACAACCTAGCACCACAAATGCTAGTCAGCATAGAGGAAGCTTCCAGTTCAGTTTCTACCTGATTTATTCATGCTTTGCAACCAAACATGTGTTATATTTGGTCACAAAGAGCTTTGGCAACAACCTGTTTTATTTTGACATCTCTCAGATCTACCTGACCAATAACTCAATGGTGCTATTACATCTGACACTTGAATTCTCATTTAAAAAGCATGACTTTTGCAGCACCATTGGTCTTCCATGCAGGTTGCTTCTGCTTACATTGTTTAAAATGTTTCTGCTTATTTATTCATTATTTACTTATTTTGTGTGTATGTTTGTATATGTATATGTATGAGCATATGGATATCATGACTGATGTGTGGAGTTCTCTTTTTCTAACACGTGGATTCTGGATATTATACTCATATGGTCAGGCATGGCCATCGACTCTACTCACTGAGCCACACACTTTTTAAAATGCTATGTTTTTAAATATCTTACAAGAGTATGTTTTCATATGATATTTTCATATCTCTTTAATTTTGGTTAACCTTCTCCCTTAACTCCTTCTCTCCTTCATCCTTCCTTGACTATTCTGCCTTAACATTTGTAACTCTAGTATTCCACAAACCTCTCTACTTTCATATCATGTGTGTCCTCCAATATCCCCCACACTGAGGCCTCCTTTTATAAAGGTCCAAGAGTCACCAAATAATACCCCATACTCAAATAGTATGTAAACAGAAAGAATGTTTTATCTTGAAGAAGTTCAGCATGCTGAGGTCTCCCATTACCAAGATAGAGAGAGAACCAAGTGAGCTCACAGGCTCAGTTTAAAGCACATTGGAATTCTGGGCTCTAAGATGAGCTCTATCTTACTCTATCTTTAGGTATTCCAGAACCATTATCAAGGCATGAAGGCTTGAGTGTGGGGTTTTTTCTATTAGTAATTTACATACCTGGGCATGCCTGGACTTGCTCAGTTCTTAGACCTAGTCTCCTTAACTTCCAATTTGAAGTCTGTCATGGAATCAGCCTATTCTCAGTTATTTTTATGCTATAAAGATACTCAAAATTAAACATATAAATCAGAAAAACTGAAACTATACCTACATATAAGAGAACATGGGACAGTTGCCTTTCTGGGTCTTGGCTACATGGCTCAGGTTTTTGTTTTTGTTTTGTTTTGCTTTGTTTTTATTCCACCCATTTTCCTAAAAGATGTTAGGATTTTACTTTACCTCACAACCGAATAGAACTCTGTTGTGCATATGTATCACATTTTCCAATCAGTTGGTGACAATAAAGTCCAATTCTTTTTCTTAGATATTTTGACTGGAGCAAAAATGAACATGGATGTGCACATATCTCTGGAGTATATATCTCTGGAGTCTTTGAGTATATATCCAGGGGTGGTACAGCTGGATCATGTAGTACTGTTATATTTAACTTTTTGTGAGGCTTCCACACTTATTTACATAATGGTGCTCTTGTTTACACTCCTACCAACAGTGTATAAAGATTCTTCTTTTCCTCACATCCTCACTGACATTTGTTATCATTTGATTTCTTGATAATAATCATTCTGACTAGGGTGAGATTAAATCTCAAAATAGTTTTAATATGTATTTCCCTGAAGGCTAAGGATATTGAACACATCCTTAAGTTGGATTTATTAACTCCAAATCATTAACACAGCCAAATTTCCCCTTAGTAGTATTTATCTCTATATGTGTGAAATCCAACAGAAACAGATGATGGACAAATAGGTTAAACAAAAGAATGGATACTAGTATATGACAAAGTCCTTAATATTATTTGTTGTGAAGAAAATACAAATTAATGTAATGTTTTAATACTATGATCAGAACAAAAGCTAAATATAGAATTTTACTCTGGGTATATATTAACATATGTTTCATGTAATACTTATAGAAAAATTAATTGGTCCATTCATGCTGAAAATCAGTTTGGTGGTACTTACTGAATACGTACACATATGCACACACACATACACACACCATGCACACATACATTCATATGCACTCATATGTGAACACACAAGCATAAACACATGCACACACACTCATATATATGTGCATACACAGACAACACAGTACTCTGACCCAACAGTCCAACTTCCTTTTGGAAAAGGAAGAACTTAAATATGACCCAACTATACTACTCCCACATAAATAATTTAATGAATCTGTATTTTACTCATGAAACATATGCACATCTATTTTTATTGTTGATTTATTTATAATAGAAAGAAATTAGGATTTGTCTAGAGAGTCATGAACTGATGAGTGGATAATAATGTGGTGCATAGACAAAATGGAGTTTGGCTCAACACTAAAGAAAACTAAAATCATAAAAATTGCAAGAAAATGGATGAACTAGAAAGAAACTCAGACCCAGAAAAATAAGGACTATATGTTGGTTCTATCTTAGCCTTAAAGTTTTAGATTCTCTTTCACCAGGGTGGTAGTAGTGGTGGTGATTGAATAGCTGCAAAAACAAAAACAAACAAACAAACAAAAAAACGGAACAAGAAAGGACCCATGGTGTGGAGAAACTTTAAAGATTGGAATGACAATACTAGCATTGAAAGGTTTCTAAAGACAAAGTAACACAACTTAAAACTGGGGTACAGAGCTAAACAGAGAATTCTCAACAGAAGAATGTAGAATGACTGAGAAGCACCTAAAGCAATACTCAACATCCTTCTTCATGAGGGAAAAGCAAATCAAAAAGACCATGAGAATCTACCTTACACCAAACAGAATGGCTAAGATCAAAAACTCATGGGGCAGCACATGGTGGGAAGGATGTGAAGAAACAGGAGCACTCCTCCATAGATGATGGGATTGCAAACTGATAACCACTCTGGAAATCAATTTGTTGGTTTCTCAGAAAATTGGAAATAATTCTACCTGAAGAACAAGCTATACCACTTCTGGGCATGTACTCAAAAGATGCTCTACCACATCAAAAGGACACATGATCCACTACATTCATAGCAACCTTACTCATAATAACCAGAAATTGGGAGCAATACAGATGTCCCTCAACTGAAGAATGGATGTATAAAATGTGGTTCACTTACACAATGGAGTACCATTCAGCTATTTAAAAACAAGGACACCATGAATTTTGCAGGCAAATGTGGATGGAACTAGGAAATATCATCCTGAATGAGGTAACCCAGACTCTAAAGTACGTTCATGGTACATACACACTAATAAGTGAATATTAGCCAAAAATATAAAATACCCATGATCCTAAAAGCCTAATTAGTTAAATAAGATTAAAGGCCCAAGTAAGGATACATAAATCCCACTTAGAAGAGAAAACTAATCATGGGAGGCAGAGTAAGGGACCTGGAAGGGAGAGGGGAGGCAAAGGGGAAGAGGAGGAGCAGGAACAGGTATAAGGGGAGACAGGAGAGAGGTCCAGAGGGATAGGAAAATAAATGGAAATATACAGCTGCTGGGGATCAGGGGCAGGGGGAACCTCTAGAAAGTACCAGAGACTTGGGAGGGGCAGGGTTCCCAGGACTCATCTTGGGAGACCTTAACTAGAAAATGCCCAACAGTCGTTATGTGAATCCTGAAGAGACCACCTCCAGTAGTCAGACAAGACCCCCAGAGGAGGGACAAGGAAACTAACCCACCTACAAAACTTTTGATCTCAAATTGGTCCTGTTTAAAAGAAATGAAATGACAGAGATGGAGCAATGACTGAAGGATTGGCCAACCCGTGACCAGCCCAACTTGGAATCCATCTTGGACAGGAACATCCCAAGGACTATACTCAATGGAATTAAATAATAAAGATCTGTTGCTGAATACACCAGGCACTTTGGGCATGGGATAAAGGAAACTGGAACTGAGATGCAAACTCCTTCACTGTTGGAATGTTCATGGTGTCAGAAGTTGCTATGTAGGTTACTAGAGGATAAAGCTCCTAAGTGGTCTTCCTAGATATGGATCAGGTTATAATATCATGCTGTTGTGAAAGATATTCCCACTGGTGCAAGAATAGCAGAACTATTTGGAGAATAGCCAGCCACTCTCTGGTTGAATGTGAAGGTTACTTCATAGAAAGAAATACGTTCTGTTTCTATTAACCTAACCCAAAGTCTGTGGCTGGAAATCACAGGATATGGGGAGGAGATACTCACTTCTGATGTTTGGACAGATAGAAATTTAGTTACAGTATTTTCTAAATATCCATATCTTTGGTTGACCTCAGCCTTGGCCAAATATTTTTCCCCAGTGGGCAGAGGTTAATACAGATGCCTGTAAAGATTAAAATTCTGAGAATTAGTGAATGTTGAGCTCCCAACCCCAAATGGAATCCCTATATCACTCCTCTCAAGGCCCAAGGAACACTGTAAAAATGTTGACAATCTATATATAAAAGAGGTGCAAACTGAGGAATGTGATAAAGTAGTGCCTCCCAGGCATCACCAGCACATAGCTTCTGTGGATACTTCCACAAGAACTGTTCAAAATTTGGCTCTTCAACATTGCATCATGGGGCTGGGGATGGGTGAAGGTAAACATGATGTTAGCCCTCACTGAAATGCTTTAGTGATGTAGCCATTGGTTAAATTGCTTATGTTTTATTAAGTAAACAGTTTATTTTACTCTTAAAAGCAACCCTAATTAAAATCTGTTTGTCGAAGTAAAATGGATGCAGTATATGGATATATAGGAGGAAGATGAGTGGGAAAGAAGAACAGGGTCCATAGAAGTGGTCAGGAATGAGAGGATGTAAGGAGGAGTAAGTGTGATCACAATATATGTGGTTTAAAATTGTAAAAAGTTGTATGAAAATGATAAAATGTATAAAATTGTCAAAATAAAAAAAAAGGTAGTTAGGTTGTAGGGATAGTGGGGTTGTAGGGAATGTAGCCCCCATTTACTATTTCTGGGAATGCAAATTGTTTCAGCCACTATGAAAATCAATGTGGAAAATCCCCTGGAAACTAAAAATAAATCTACTATATGACCTAGCTATACCACTCCTTGGCATATGCCTAAAAGACTCAGCATGCTTCTTCACAGATACCTGGTGAGTAATGTTCATTGCCATGCTAGTCACAATATCTAGGAAAAGCGAACAACCTAAAAAACTTCTTAAGAGATAAAATTAAAAATGAAGTGTGGTACATATATGCTATAGAGTATTACTCTGCTTTAAAAAAAAAACAAAAACAAAATGAAATCTGTAAGTAAATGAATGGCCCTAGACAAGTTTATATTGACTGTAACAACACAGAGCTAGTAAGGGAAACACTGCATTCTATCTCTTAGCTGTGGTTCCTAGATTCAAGTCTTTAAAAGAAAGTATAGAACATGAAGTAACTGCAGAAAACAGCAAAGTATACAGAGACCTCCAGAAACTGTCATGGAATCTTCTAGTAGAGGGAAGAAATCAGTAGTCTTCTTTAGCTATAATGTCGAAAAATCACAGCAACTGTCAACATGGCAAGATATCCATACAAGTACAATAGTGGCACCCATATCTGTGAGGTAACCAACAGCTGTCTAATTGAATTTAAGGCAACTCAACATGAAAGAAACAGTGCCTCTCAATGTCGTTTTAACCAACTTCCTGAAGCTAGTGATGCCATAGATTTTGGAAGAGAATATACTATTGTCAATTTTCTCAAACAGCAATAATTTCTAAATACATTCTAAATCTTACCCTTATTCACATAGAAAAATGTAGCTATCATTCCTCATCAGAGAATCCTCTCTGTATTGCAAATAGAGAGTACCACAGAAAACCACAGTTGGGCACAATTCAGAGATTGATAGATTGTGGGGAATTCAGCCCCAATGAACACACCTACATTACAATTCCTTCATCTGTGGTTCAGGGAACAGCACAAAAATGAAGGCAGAAATATAAGGGCTGGAATACCAGGAAGTCTACCATGAAACAATCTCTCATTGAAATGACTGAACAAACAAGAAACAAACAATGGCAATGTCTCATGGGGTTTCACTCCTGGACAAGAACTACAAGTAACAGATGACTCCTGTGAAAAGAATAGACACACTTTCCTAGACATAAATCCTTCAATTAGTGGTCCAATACAGAGTAGTGAGCCCTGAGACTGTTTTCATACAAACAACAAAAATAAACTCAACAATTAACATTCACATAATTTGCACACACATACACACACACACACACACACACACACACACATGCAATTATATTGTAGGAAGAAGGAGCTACAAAATTGGAGAATGGGCATGGAAGGGGTTGGAAGGAGGGACTCTGGAGGAGATGAAAGGATAGAAGGGAATGGATTTAGTGTTAGTTTTTAACAATTCTCTAAAACTGGTAATCATTTAAAAATTAAATAAAAATTAAATGATAAAATGATAGATGTATGTGTGCATGTATGTTTAGGATTTTATACCTTCTATTCTTCAATTAGTACATTTATTTATGTTTTTCAGGGGAAAACACATGTACTGTGGCACACGTGACGGGGTCAGAATTAGATTTCTCATTCTTCCAGGTAAGTCCCAGGGCTCAAACTCAGGTCAACAGACATGGGACAAGAGCCTTTGTCAACTCATATAATAAAGTACCAATGTAGATGACATCAATAGTTAGTTGTAGCTAAATCTACGTAATCAAATTTAAGCGGAAGACAATAATAGAGCTACTTTTGCATATATTTTCCGGAAGAGTAATTAATGTATTTTTCAATTGTTTATGGAATAGTCATATTGTATTCAGTATAATTATCACTATGTTTGTTATTGTCTTCATTTAGAAATTTAGCCTGACATATGGAGATATGTGTGGATATCAACTTGATAAGTGGTGGAGTTGTGATGATGGTTAATCTTGTCAGTGTGATTAGATTTAGAATCATCATGGAAATAAGCCTCTTGCCGTCTGTGAAATAGTTTCCACATTGGGTTAATTGAAGCTGGTAGATCCAACCTAACTGTGTGCAACACCATAGCATGGGCTAGGGTCTTAGACCGAAGAAAAAAGGGATAGAAAATCGAGCTTCTTGCTGCAGATGTTATGTGACTAACTCAATCTCTTTCTTCCTTGACTTTCCTGAAATGATTGACTCTTATGAAATTATGATATAAAATTCTTCTTTCAAGTTGCTTTGTGATAAAATAATAAAGCAACTAACACAGTGGCCTGCAAGCAACTTATTGTCTGTGAATATGTTCATTTTTTATTTATTCTTCTCTCACGTATTACATCTCAACTACAGTTTTCCCTCCCTTCTCTACTCCCAGTCCCATTCCTGCAACCTCCCATCTTCTCCAGTTCTACTCCTCCTCTATTTCCCTTCAGAAAAAAAAAGCAGGCCTCCCAGAGGTAACAACCAAACATGACATAAGAAATTACAGGGCGGTGGTGTCACACACCTTTAATCCCAGGACTTGGGAGGTAGAGGCAGGAGGATTTCTGAGTTCGAGGGCAGCCTGGTGTACAGAGTGAGTTCCAGGACAGGGGAGAACTACACAGAGAAATCCTGTCTCGAAAAACAAAAACAAAAACAAAAACAAAAAAATTACAACAAGACTAGACACATCCCCTCACATTAAGACTGTACGTAGTCCAGTATGAGCAAAAATGTCTCATAAAAGAATATTTTCTTTTAACAGAACCTTTCAGAAAATAATGAGAAATTCTACACATGGTCAAAAAGTAAATATCTTGGGCTTTGTATACATGAAGTTCCTGCTACTACCCAACTCTGCCAATATGATCACAGATTAAATAATATGCAAATAAGTATATAATCTATGTTCTTGTATTTATATAAACCTAGGCAGAAACAATTTATTGTCATTCCCATAAGATAAAATGATGTCTTTAAAATTTTAGTGTATGTTATTGAAATAGAAAACAATAGCTACATTGCTCTATTCTATCAACCTTGGGAGTCAATATTAATATTTAAAATATCCTATGTGTTTTAATAAATATGAGACCTTGAATAAACTTTTTTCATAAACTGAAATATGAAGGGATATACCTAAATTATTAAAAATTATACTTAGAAATTCTAATTCTTTTCCATTTCCTTTATTTGACTTGGTTACTTGTTAAGGCAATGTGTACTACCAGGCAGAAGCTGGAGTTAATTATCATTGAGAACTGACTGAGAAATTCTTCCATAAATACTAAGTAACATTTGATTTCTATAGGGTTAGTGTTTATAAATGGATCCAAGTTATTGAAGCTTCATCAGGTTCTAATATGTAATAAATCACCATTTTGTTGTTGTTGTTGTTTATTTTGATTTTTCAAGACAGAATTCTCCATGTAGCTATCTTGTAACAAGCTTTGTAGAACAGTCTCACATCAAACTCAGAGTTCTGTCTGCCTCTGCCTCTAGAGTACTGGGACTAAAGGTGTTGTGTCACCTTGTCCTATGTACCATTAATTATTGAGCCAATGCAAACGGTGTATAATTGAATGAAACAGTAATTAAAATAGTTGAAAATATGTTAACAAAATAAATTCTGAAGAAGAAAATGAATACTTTTCCTGGTACTAGCAATGATGACATTAATCAGGAATTAATGATTTGAAAGAATCTTTGAGGCCAGAATAAATGAGTGCTGTAATGGTGTTTCACGCCACTTGTTACCATTCCCCACAGATGAGTGTTTAATGATGCACCCTGGTACCCTAGTCAAATATTTTAATATGTGATGTGATGTGATTCTCAAGCAGAAAAAAAATTAGGTTAATTGTCCTTTTTGTAGCATTTAACTGGAATGAAATACTGTTTTTCTTCATGAAGCAATGAAGAGTTCATGTATAATGGTTGTGAAAAGAGCCATAACACAGACACAATGACCCAGGAAACTACTGTGGAAATGGGCTGGGAACATTGTTGAACATGAAGAAAACAACGACATAACTCACACTTGCCATAACAGCTTTTATTCTTCTGCTTCCACTAATCGTATGTACTCTCCTGCATTCTCCATGTTAAAGTTTAACTGCTCACAGGATCTCTGTAAAATGGTATCTCACCCTTTCAATACAGCACTGAACATTCTCTTTGCCTGGGATATGTACTCATTCTCATTGTGAAGAAACATTACTATCAGATCTTCTTATGAGTTGTTGACTCTACTGACTTTCGTGTTAGGGGATTTCTAATGCAAATTTCAGCTGCTGAAGGACAATGGTGGAAATTAGTTGTTTCTTGTCACAAGTCACACATTTACAGCCTTTTTTCCCTCTTTTTCTCCATCACTGGTCTGAAATGAAAACACAGAAGTTCTAGAAGGCATCAAGACATTTAGTACTGGGGATGAAGGGATCCCCGAAAATTCAAATTCTCTCAAAAGATTAAATGTGGTGAAAACTGTAAGACAGTTAAATGATCAAGTTCAAATCCTGAACAAACAGGTTGTGTCCACAGGAGGCAAGAGCCGCTAGAGAACATTGGTAATGTGTGAGGAATTCAAAAGACAAGAATATCTCACTGTTTTTAATGTTCATCTCATCCACTTATTCATTCCAATAAAATGTAAACTTTGAGAATTATAGCAAACCTTTTATATTACAGGACAACTCCCAAATCTCCTCAAAACATAAAAAAGTTGTGAAGATTTTTTTGAGCATTATCAATAGAAATTTCTTGAGATTTAACTTTCAAATTACATAAATACAAACTTCAGATTTTAATAAGAGCATGTGGCAAGCTGAAATCTACTGTCATATTTTCTACTCACTGATTGAAAGACATTTACTAGCAGGTTTCTATGAGCCAGACACTGTGCCTGTTATTTGCTTGTATGTTCATTTTAAATCTTTATTAACTCATGAAGATACTAAAAGTGCCAGGTAGAAAGTTAAGTGTATTACTCAAATTTAATGCAGCTATGGATTGGCATGGCCAATGTTACAACCATTCATTGGTAAGATGTTGAGTACCCCTCTAATCTACATACAAATATTTTAAGCAGGAAAATAATCATTGGTCCTATCATGTTTCTTCTTCAAGTTAATTATTTCAGTCTTTTTTCGTTTTTGTGTGATGCAAATGACTTTCATAACACACTTCTAATTGTAAAATAAAAGTGTGTATAGATATAATAGCACAATTTAGTAATCTACAAATGGTATGTGTCAATCAAGGTAGCACAGAAAATGTATGTTGGACTAATGGTTACTTTATCACTTGATACTTCTAAAGAAACTGGACAATGCTCTCTTTAAAAACACTTAAAACAATAACATGTATCTATGACTATTATTTGTACTTGACAGAGCCTCTTATAACAAAGAGGAGATGATGATGTTTTATCATTTATTTTATTACCATATACACCATATATACATATTATGCTGACATACAAAAAGATTTCAAAAACTTGGTTATTCAGTCTGCATGACACATTCAAGTCATTTGAGAACTAATTAAATCATGTATGAAAACTTTGACAATTCTCCAAGGAATATTATCAGTTGTATTTGAGAATAGATGTTTGTCTTTTGAGAATGGGAAACTGTTAATTTGTAGCACTGGTGGATATACATAATCTAAGAAGAGAATTGGAAAAATGGTCTTCAGCTGTTGATCAGGGAATTTCTGTAGCCAGCTGTCAACATTATCAGACAGTCAAAGGAATGAATGCAATAAAAAAGATGGAAAAAGGAAACAGAAGTGCCAATGAGGAAGTTTTAGCACCTTTAACTATCTGAAAATGCCACATATACTCTGATAAGCCTGTCTTCTGTTGAGCTCAACAAAATTTATGAAAGACAAATATCATATGGTGCACACTAATCTTTCATGACTTTCAACATTCACCATAATGTTTGACTTCTATGATAAGAGCATGTAGTAACTCAATGGCAAGGGCCATAGCCTTACTCAATAGCAGAGATTATCTGGTGCCCAAGCAGGTAGAAGCTGTGCAATGGCATCTTTCCAAAGTCATTTCAAGACATCAAATAAATCTTCCAGCACAGACTCAGGTAAATAAGTGAGAAGACAAGTTCATACTTTTAGTATGAATGAAAGGCACATTGAAGAAGACAGTAAGAAAAGCATTGGTAGCAGATACCCCTTCATAATCCAAACATTTTCTCTGTAATCACAGTTGTTTGTTTTTTTTTGTTTTTGTTTTTGTTTTTTTTTTTGTAGAGGGAAATAGAATTGAATTGTAGTATCAGGTTTGAAAACAGTACTAGACCTATGATAATGAAAACCAGAGCAGTAATAGACAAAACTTCATGACCCAAAATGCCAGCTGTGTACCTGCAGATTGAGTCACTGAAATTTCATGAAGTCAGAAGGGTGACTGACTCTATCACCATTCTCCCAAACTTGGCCAAGGAGTAGAGAACAGGACTCACTCTGCTAGGGTACCATCTTAGAGTTCAGTACTCTGTATGATGCAGTAAGGTCAACTACTTAGTAGGCACTACAGACTGCTATTCATGTTTTCTTTCTATCACCACAAAAAAAACACTGTGACCAAAAGCAACTTGAGAAGGGATTTATTTGACTTATAATTCTATATCACAGTTTATCACAGAGTGAAGTCAGGCCAGGAACTCAAGGCAGAAACCGGGAGATATGAACTTAAAGCAGAAGCCATGGAAGACCACTGCTTAGTGACTTGCTCTCCATGGCCTGTTTAGCTAATTTCCTATACAACCTAGACCATATACTCAGGAGTGGCATAGACCACATTTACATTAGTTAATTAACTAATCATTAATCAAGAAATGCTTCCACACAGTTGCCTACATGAAGTCCAATGGAGGCATTTTCTCATTCAGTTTCTCCTTCCTGATGACTCAAGCTCATATCAGGATGACAAAAACTTAACCAGAACACCACCATGTATAGATAAGCATCTACATAGAACCCCTAGACTTCTAAGCATTCCTTCTAAGACTGTACATGTCCTTGAAGTTATAGGGCTTAAATATTTACCCAGCTTATAAGTAATCAAATGACTATCTCTAGTACTTAACCCCAACCTTAGGCTACATATCTCATCTGTCCAGTCTGCATAGATGGAGTTATAGAACAGCATCAGCACCTGTAGTCTGTATAAAGGTGAGAAAGACTCATATTGCCAACTGTAGCACTACTCCTGAGATATAGGACATGGCACCACCAAAACTGTATAAGCTCAAAAGACCGTAAGAGTTGGACACAATACAGCTTAACATCAACCCAAGTTGCCAAGGGGTAGACTCTTTACCAACTATATCTCAAGCTCAGGTAACTAACATATTACCTGGGTGCAGATGGAAATCTCATACCCAGATTAGTATGAGACCTAAGAAATAATAGCCACTTCATAGAAATTTAGATTATAGTCCTAACCTGGAGTTGGGCTAATTTTAGAGATACAATCCAGTGGGGGAATAACTCAGTTAATAAAATGCTTGCCTGACACATACAAATCTCTGTTATTGATACCAAGTACCATATAAAACCAGGTGTGTATTCACATATCTGCCATTCTAACACTTAGAAGGTAAAGGCAAGAGAAATAGGAGTTCAAGGTTACCTAAGCTACTTACTGAGTTCAAATCCAGCCTGGATTAGAAGAGATCCTATGTCAAAAATTTTAAACAAATAAAGAGCAGAATTAGTTTTTTATTATCAAAAGATATTTGTGTATACCATATAAAAACTACAGAGTAGCCCATTTATTCTCCATTGACTTTCTAAGGCTGGAACACTCGGGAGGCCCAGGTCACAGAAGAGGCAGGATAGCTGGGACAGGATTCTTTCTACCTCCATCTACAAGTAAGAGGGACTGCGGATCCACAACCCTCTCTGCCTACCTTTCCTGCATGCTGAGAGCTTCTCTCCAAGGTGTGCTCTGACCCTGGGTCGCAAGTGGGACCAGCTGGGAAGCACAGGCCACAGAAGCTGCAGCCTTCATTCATCCATCTGCACTCAGTAGGGAAGGCTGATCCACAGCCCTCTGCACACAGGTCCTGCCAGGGTAGAGCTGATCTCCCAGAAGTGCTGACAGACCCAGCCAGAGACAGCAAGAACATCTAACACCAGAAATTAATAGATATCTAAAGGCAAACACAAGAATCTTACCAACAAAAACAACACTACTTAGCATCATCAGAACCTAGTACCTCTACCACAGCAAGTCCTGGATACCACAGCACACTGGAAAAGCTAGATTTGTATCTAAAATCATATATCATGATGGTGATAGAGAAATTTAGGAAGGACATAAATAACTCCCTTAAACAAATACAGGAGAACACAGCTAAAGAGGTACAAGCACTTAAAGAGGAAACACAAAAATCCCTTAAAGAATTACAGGAAAACAAAACCAAACATGTAAAGGAATTGATCAAAACCATCCAGGACCTAAAAATGGAAGTAGAATCAATTAAGAAATCACAAAGAGAGACAGCTCTGGAGATAGAAAATCTTGGAAAGAGTTAGGAGTCATAGATGCAAGCATCACCAACAGAATACAAGAGATAGAAGAGAGAATCTCAGGTGCAGAAGATACCATAGAAAACATTGACACAACAGTCAAACAAAACACAAAATGCAAAAAGCTCCTAATCCAAATCATCCAGAAAATTCAGGACAAAATGATAAGACCAAACCTAAGGATAAAAGGTATAGAAGAGAGTGAAGACTTCAAACTTAAATGACCAGTAAATATCTTCAACAAAATTATAGAGGAAAACTTCCCGAACCTAAAAAAAAGAAATGCCCATGAACATACAAGAAGCCTACAGAACTCCAAACAGTTTGGACCAGATAAGAAATTCCTCCTGCCACATAATAGTCAAAACACCTAATGCACAAAACAAAGAAAGAATATTAAAAGCAGCAGAGAAAAATGTCAAGTAACATATAAAGGCAGACCTATCAGAATTACACTAGATTTCTTGCCAGAAACTATGAAAGCCAGAAGATCCTGGGCTGATGTCATACAGACCCTAAGAGAACACAAATGCCAGCCTAGGTTACTATACCCAGCAAAACTCTCAATTACCATAGATGGAGAAACCAAAGTATTCCAAGACAAAAACAAATTTACACAGTATCTTTCCACAAATCCAGCCCTTCAAAGGAAAATAAATGGAAAACTCCAACACAAGGAGGTAAACTACATCCTAGAAAAAGCAAGAAAGTAATCTTCCAACAAAACTAAAAGAAGTTAGCCACATGAAGAGAATTCCAACTTTAACAACAAAAATATCAGGAAGCAATAATTACTTTCCCTTAATACCTATTAATATCAATAAACTCAATTTCCCTCAATAAAAAGACAAAGGCTATCAGCCTGAGTATGTAAACAGGACCCAACACTTTGTTGCATTTAGGAAACCTACCTCAGTGGCAAAGACAGACACTACCTCAGAATAAAAGGTTGGAAAACAATTTTCCAAGCAAATGGTGCCAAGAAACCAGCTGTAGTAGGCATTCTAATATCGAATAAAATCGACTTTCAACCTAAAGTGATCAAAAAAGATAAGGAGGGACACTTCATACTCATCAAAGGTAAGATCTACCAAGATGAACTCTCAATTCTGAATCTTTAAGCTCCAAATATAAGGGCATCTATATTCATAAAAGAAACTTTACTAAAGCTCAAAGTACATATAGCACCACACACAATAAAAGTGGGAGATTTCAACACCATACTCTCTCTGATGGGTAGATCATGGAAACAGAAATTAAAGAAAGATACAATGAGACTAACAGAAGTTATGAAACAAATGGGTTTAACAGATATCTATAGAACTTTTTACCCTAAAACAAAAGGATATACCTTTTTCTCAGCATTTCATGATACCTTCTCCAAAATTGACCATATAATTGGTCACAAATCAGGCCCCAACAGATACAAGAAGATTGAAATAATTCCTTACATCCTATCAGATTACCATGGACTAAAGTTACTCCTCAATAACAACATAAACAGTAGAAAGCCCACATACACATGGAAACTTAAAAACACTCTACTCAATGATAACTTGGTCAAGGAAGAAATAAAGAAAGAGTTTAATGAAAATGTAACCACAACATACCCAAAGTTATAGGACACAATGAAAGCAGTCCTAAGAGGAAAACTCATAGCTCTAAGTGCCTTGAAAAAGAAACTGGAGAGAGCATAGACCAGCAATTCTGACAGCACATCTGAAAGCTCTAGAACAAAAAGAAGCAAATTCACACAAGAGGTGTTGACAGCAGGAAATAATCAAACCCAGGACTGAAATCAACCAAATGGAAACAAAAAGATCTATACAAAGAATCAACCAAACCAGGAGCTGTTTTTTTTTTTTTTTTGAGAAAATCAACAAAATAGATAAAGCCTTAGCCATACTAACTAGAGGGCACAGAGACTGTATCCTAATTAACAAGATTAGAATGAAAATGGAGACATAACAACAGAAACTGAGGAAATCGAAAAACTCATCAGATCCTACCTCAAAAGCCTATACTCAACAAAACTGGAAAACCTGGATGAAATGGACAATTTTCTAGACAGATACTAGGTACCAAATTAAATCAAGATCAGATAAATGATCTAAACAGTCTCATATCTGCTAACAAAATAGAAAGAGGCATTAATAGTCTCCCAACCAAGAAAAGCCCAGGATCGGATGGGTTTACTCCAATTTTATCAGACCTTCATTCCACAAAATAGAAACAGAAGGTATTCTACCCAATTACTACAATTACTCTGATATCTAAACTACACAAAGACCTAAGAAAGAAAACTTTAGACCAAATATGCTTCTGAATATCGATGCAAAAATACTCAATAAAATTCTTGCAAACTGAATTCAAGAACATATCATCCATTATGAATTCAAGAACATATCATCCATTATGATCAAGTAGGCATCATCCCATTGATGCAGGGGTGGTTCAATATATGGAAATCCATCAATGTAATACACTACATAAACAAACTCATATAAAATAATCATATGATCATCTCATTGAATGCAGAGAAAGCATTTTACAAAATCCAGCACCCCTTCATGATAAAAGTCTTGGAAAGATCAGGAATTTAAGACCCATACTTAAGCACAATAAAAGCAATATACAGCAAACCAGTAGCCAACATCAAACTAAATGAGGGAAACCGTAGCAATCCCTCTAAAATCAGCAACTATGCAAGGTTACCCACTCTCTCCCTACATATTCAATATTGTATTTGAAGTCCTAGCCAGAGCAATTAGACAACAAAGGAGATCAAAGGGATAGTAATTGGAAAAGAAGAAGTCAAATTATCACTATTTGCAAATGATATGATAGTAAACTTAAATGACCTCAAAAATTCCACAAGAGAAATTCTAATCCTGATAAACAACTTCAGCAAAATAGCTTGATATAAAATTAACTCAAGCTAATCATTGGCCTTCCTCTACACAAAGGATAAACAGGCTGAGAAAGAAATTAGGGAAACAACACCCTTCACAATAGTCACAAATAATATAAAACACCTTGGTGTGACTCTAACTAAGCAAGTAAAAGATCTGTTTGACAAAGATGTCAAGTCTCTGAAAAAGGAAATTCATGAAGATCTCAGAAGATGAAAAGATCTCCCATGCTCATGGATTGGCAGGATTAATATAGTAAAAATGGCCATCTTGCTGAAAACAATTTAGAGATTCAATGCAATCCCTATCAAAATTCCAACTCAAATCTTCACAGACTTAGAAAGAACAATTTGCAAATTCATGTGTAATAACAGAAAACCTAGGATAACGAAAACTATTCTCAACAATAAAAAAACCTCTGGTGGAATCACCATCCCCAACCTTAAGCTGTACTACAAAGCAATTGTGATAAAAAAAACTGCATGGTATTGGTACAGTGACAGGCAAGTGAATCAATGGAATAGAATTGAAGACCCAGGAATGAACCCACACACCTATGGTCACTTGATCTTTGACAAAGGAGCTAAAACCATCCAGTGGAAAAAAGACAGCACTCTCAACAAATGATGCTGGCTCAAGTGGCACTTAGTACGTAGAAAAATACAAACCGATCCACTCCAATCTGTTTGCACAAAGCTCAAGTCCAAGTGGGTCAAGGACCTCCACATAAAACC
>JADRCC010576045.1:0-12464 GCA_019843855.1 Hylomyscus alleni
ACACACACACACACACACACACACACACACACACACACAAGCTTTCAATTTCAGTGAATGAAAAACCCAACAAGATCCTTTGAACATTTATTTTTAAGTAATAATACATACTTTCAAGGTATAAAATGTCCCTCGACTCCTTATGAGAGAGTGAGTAAAGCACATTCTTCAGAGACCTGGTTAATGCTCCAGTTCTCTCATCTCATGACACTCGCTTGCTTGCAATTTATGTCGTGTGATGAACCAACAGTACAGAGTTTATTAAAGCAACAACTCTCTTTGATCTCCCTTCACAAAACAGTCTCATACATTGCTAGGGTAGATAACTGACCCTTTCTCTTACCTTCTTGTGCCAGTTCTTTGAAGTTCCAGTTACTATCGATAAAGCAATAGTATGAATAAACAGGTGGGTGACCCTGCATTTATGTTTTCTGTCTATAACCTCCATGATCAGAGAAATATCCATCCTCTACTACTCTGAGATCTCATATAATATATTAATACTGCATATAATGAGTGTCTCAAAAGAGGTCACTGAATATCTATTCATATTACCCATGTGAAAGTGGAAGCAACCCTGTAGCCTACAAAGTGCTTCCTGAGCCTGTGCTTGTACCAGCAGCCTTTGATGGAAATGATTTTGGCATTTTCAATCATATCCTCTCATTGACTTCAGTGATCCATCTTTTGTGTTTATTTACCTGGACTAGAAATATCATAGACAATTTGAGGTGTTAATCATTAAATATTGATTCAAGATGGCAGAGAAGTGCAAAGTTTGTTGACATCTGTGAGCAAAATTCTCCTGGGTCCATGATCTCTGGGCTCATAGTTTTCTTACACAGATTAAATGGAAGTTGGGGTTGGGGAAGGACTGAGGTCCATTTCCGAATGCTAAGAAGGAATGATGTTCAGTCCTGTCTTCTTACACAAAAAATTCAATGTCATGCTAATTCATAATATATGGTAAAGTCACTGAGAAATATAACTTAGGTCAAAGACAGAAAACCAACATGTGGAGATCTTCCATTCATCAGGCCAAGGATCACCGTGCTGGGATCTAAGTAGAGGTTTATGCTTATCATATATGACATCCTTTGATAAATCAGTGACTTTATTTGATGATTTTATTTCTGGTATGCCATCTGAAAACTTGCAATGTTGTCCTTAAACATTTAGGAAAGGCTCAAGAAATTGTCACAGGGCTGTTTTACCACAGGCATAAAAGCAAATGTGTTTGAAATAACAAATGAATACGTCTAGTTCCCAGTCACACATTTGAGCTGTTTGGACACGTTACAATGAAGCAGAGCGTCTTTGCCAAACACATATTTTATGCAGAGGGTAGTGGCCCAAGTTTCTGTCATCTTGAAACAATCTCTCTTTGCTCTCTTTGCTCCCTGTCTGTACTGTGACACCGCTGAAGTAGATGCTAGCAACTTGCCACTACCATCTTCTGCTTGTCATCTGTGAGGGACGTTATTTCTTTTGTCCCTTGAGGAATGATATGTCTCGTTTGAAGATGAGCCCACCTTGCTTTTTTTTTTTTGTGAAGCAAGAGCGTGCCAGGTGGTTGGCACAGAGAGAGAAAAAAAAAAAAAACCCCACAAAGCGTAATACTGTCAGGGGACGAAAAGACAGGGCTCTGGCAGCAAGCCTTCGTCATATTGCTGCATACTGCAACAGGTGGCAAGCTCTGACACCCCTATGTCATAAATGGAGACAAGCTGGAGGGTGATCCACATCGGGCGGGCAGCTCACATTCCACGAGGCACCAAGAACAGATGTTAGGAAATTTCGATGTTAAAAAAAAAAAAAAAAAAAAAGAAGCTAGAATCGAATATATCACCTTTAAACCCTGGGCACCCTATCCTTAGGCGGGTGCTGAACTGAAGTCACTCACTAAGGAAAAATTCCCAGGACTGCTGGACACTGAAGGTTTTTTTCTAAGACACATGTAAAACCCACACACACTTTCTGAGGGATCTAAGATTGAAATCTGTCAACATACAAACGGACCATTAGGTCATTTTTAGCTATGAGTAAAGAGGGAGATCATGGTCTCCCTGAAGAGGAAAAACACTCTCCACCAACATTTCCCTGTTCTAAGTACATCATGTGAAGATGATAGCAATTGGAGTAGAAAATAATACCAAGAAAGGGTGCCCTGGGTTTTAAAAGGGTGCGAACCATGGTATGGCCGTGGAAACCCACTGTTTCTGGCTGTGTGAATGGTAAAGAGTGATCAAAACCATCCTCGGAATTAACTTCAGACTAAAACAAATGCCATAAGGTAAGAACTAAAGAGAGGCCCATCTGTGGACATGCTATTCCCCACAGGCCTTCTTTAACTATTTCCTGTTAGGTTTGATCTGTACTACAGAGAAGTTAGTCTCCATTGTGTAATTTATATACTGGGAATAAGAGCTCGCAGTGGCTAGTTCCAAAATCATTGTTGAGAGGAGGAAATAAGTAATCATTTTCCTGATGGAAAAGTCTTGGGGAACACAAAAGGATGCTGGGAGCGAGGCAAAAAAAACCGTATTTTCAAATTACCATTCTTATATAATAGATCTCTTTGTAGCAAACTGTTTTCATGTAATCTCTTTGATAGCTGTCAAATGCTATAAAGCTGAGCGATTTGAACAGTTAAACCTCTTAGCATCTTCTGTGATCCTTGGCCGTAGTTAGTCCAAGATAGAAATAGATAATGAGATAAGAAGGCATGTGAGAGGGACCCCACAGGTGGTCATGACAGCAGGGAAGTGAACTACAGAGACAAGAATGGAAACTTAGTTCAGAATGACTCCATCAACCTGGGTCAAGCTGTGGGGAATTTAATACCTAGGGGGCTACTCCCAACAAATTTAAACACAGTAAAAATTAAAAAAAAAATGTTTCTTTGGTTTAATACAATTCCCAGGGAACAATGTAGAGTAATGACATTGAAATGTAACTCAAGGTACATGTTATTTCTTCCAAGAAGATGGTATCTAGAGATAGGCTGCCTGTGCTAGCTTAAAGTCCTAAAGAAAGATCAGGCCTGGTCTTAGTCATACAGATAGCATAGAGGTCATTCGGCTATTAGCCACCTCTGGTCCTGGTCGTAGGGGTTTGGGGAAATCCTGGATGTAAGGGTCATTTAGATTACTAGCCACCTCTGGTCTTGGTTGTTGGATCTTGATATGGCCTGACCCAATAGATAATATATATCACCATATGTTAATCACTTCCAATTTCCAGCTTTATGGATGGAAGAATAGGTTTTATTCATCTTCCCGGTTGGAAGACAATCCTGTGTGCTTAACATGTCTGGTTTCTCTAGAGATCTGTGAGTGCAGGACCTTCATGCTGTCCTTCCAATAGGCCTGTCAGAACAAACCCAATCAGAATCCTGAGCAATACGTCTCTTGGTATATGAATAGGAAAAGGATGAGCAATTTCACGAAGACAGTTGCAGTGAGAAAGGGCAGTGTGTAAAACGAAGTGCAGAGATTAAAGAAAGACGCCTGATAAAAAGGGAAGCTGGTCTTTTCCCACCAAAGTTATTTATGCTTTCCGTAAGGAAAAATGCTGCTCCGTGTAATATGAGTGGATGAATGGCATCTACATTGTCAATGTTCAGGAGCAAAATGTTCTCTCCTGCCTTTGATCAACCTAACCCAGACACTAGGATACCACTGTGCTCTCCATACAACTTTTGAGCAGGTGCTTGTGGCAATACTTTTTGTTTTTCTTTATCTAATCACGTGGATCCCCATCAGTTTGTGTTGAGATTGCAAACACTAATATTTAATGGGGAACTAGTTATATATATGTGCTATACTTCTAAAAGCCCGTTTAATGGACTTTAAGAAAAATAATAGGTCTAGAGACAATGATTGCAAATAAGATGGAAGGGCAAATTTGGGGCCCGGAGCGATAGCTTGGTATTTCAGAGCGCTTGATCTTGCAAAGGACCAGAGTCTGGTTCCCAGCACCCACATATTATTGCTATAGATGATTGAACCTTCATCTGCAGGTCAGCACCTTCTTCTAGAGTGTGGGCATCACAGGTATCTGGGAGTGTATGTGTGTGTGCACAAGCATGCACTCTCAAATACTCACAAATAAATCTCTCACATAAACACAAATAAATTAATATTTTTTCCTGAAAAGGTTTATGCATGATAATTCATGGTGATGATTTAGACATTTGAACTCATGGTGATGTGAAGGAAAATGTATCTATATTCTATACTCTAGGAAGACATAACCACCTTTTGTAAGTTCCTGGGATATTTTAGATGTAGTAAATACTTGTGATTATGATGGGCACACATTACAAGATAATGTAAATATCCTTTGTGTTATCATAAATAACTTAATGCCATCACCCGTACTGCGTGCTCCTCTCAGTCAAAATAGTATTTATACATATCACTAGCATGACACCCATGGGAAAAAAATCCAACAAAGACTATTTTTATGAAGCAGGAATTCAGATGTGTTAAGCTGCCAAGGGTTGTGCCGTCTCCGAAGTAAAGATTTTTTCTTTGAGGGTAGAACACTATCCTTTATAAAGCTACAGTGGGCAGAAAGATTGCTACAACCACATAATCCCATAGTTAGGGATGGTCATGTTCACATTACGATGAGAATCAATCCTGACCGTAGGTTGAAGCACTGTTGGTCTTGTGATTAGAGTTTCATGTTCTGTATCAAAACAAAACATTCGTACCCTGCAATGCCATTGTTTCTCTTTGTTATATATAGTTTTTTGTATGGCTTGCTTATCTTCAACTGAAAGAGAAACAGTCATGCATTTGGAAATATTTGAAAGAAAATTATACTAGCTATAAAATAGGAACATAAATGAAAGACATAAAAATTTAAACGTGAACACGTGCAAAAAGAACAGACAGAAGGAAAGTGGGAATTCAAAAGAGGAGGGTAGAGGGGGGTGGAGGAGGGGCTAGTGGATAGCGCTCTTTCTACAGCACTGGATTCAATGGGAACTTTTATCTGATTACAGTAGAGCTTTCAAGAATAAATTTACTTTTTGGTTTGTTTGGGGTTTTTTTTTTGTGGCTGGCTTTAAGTTATTTTAAAGCTTCATTCTTGATACATACAAACAACAAAAAATGGACCCAGCAGGTGGTATTTAAATATGTACACACATAATTATGTAACAATAAGAAAGAGAATGAGGTCTTTGATTTGAGACAGAGTAGAAGGATATACGAGGGACTTGAGAGGAGAGGCATAAAAAGGATTGGACAGAGGGAAGGTAGGAAGTGGTGTGATTATATTTTAATTTAAAATACAGTCTAAAAATTAATTGCTTTAAAAAAACATATTAATAGTTTCTTCTTGATTTTGCTAATGTTCACATTTGTCAGGCCTAAAAGCTAAGTATAGTTTACATCCTCAGGTCAGTGTGATTCATAAAACAATGAAGTTGCTAGTCAAGGAAAGAAAAAGTTCCTTTCTACAAATGAATTACATAATGGCACACCTTGCCATACATTATCATTAGGCCAAGCAAGAAGTTAAGAAAACAGTTTGCTTTTGACTAGGAAACATCCATGAATGAACTTTTCATTTAGAAAACTGAATTGTCGTAGTTACGTAAATTCAGAAGAGAGTGAATTAAACCTTCGCTCTGTAAATTCCAAGGATAAAGAATCAGAAAAAATGATTTGGGGTTTGTCCTCTTTTATTTTTGTTATGTGAAGTTATTTCAGAGTATTTCATAGCTGCCATCACTCTTATCCATTCAGGGATATTGTCCTAGTGTTTGCCCCTCTTTCCCAGGATCAGAAAACACATATACACACTTAATATATACTATCACAGAATGGCAGATTTCTTTTTTTTAAGATTTATTTCTTTAATAAATGAGTGCTCTATCTGCCATGCACCTGCATGCCAGAAGAGAGCATCAGATCCCATTATAGGTGGTTCTAAGCCACCATGGAGTTGTTGGGAACTGAATTCAGAACCTCTGGAAGAGCAGCCAGTGCTCTTAACCACTGAGGTATGTCTCCAGCCCCTGAATGGCAGATTTTAAAAGAATAACTATTGGACTATATCCTCATGATCGTCATTAGTTATGGAGACAGATTGATGCAAGTACTGTATTTTTTTTAGCTTTACTGACATAACTCCAACTAAATAACTACGTATAATTACTATATAGAATCTGATGTTTCAATGCATGTATATATGCATATAAGTATAATTAGCATACTCTAATCACCTTATCTCCAAACTCAGTTATCTTTAAATACAGTGAGGATCTTGAAGACCACCCCATGGCTACATTGTTAATCCAGTGATAAGTCAGAGACTCCATGCTGTACCTAGATCTCCCGATGCTCACATATGGGTATTACATTGCTACACCAATGACTCCCAAAAATACCCAAACAAGTAGGCTGCAACAGGATCTTAACTACAGCATTGCTGACAATGGTGGCACTTGTGCTGAGTTTACTAATGACCTTCCCGTGAGCTTCAGAAATTCCATACAGGTTCTCAGTGGAGTTTGATCCGAGCGCTACAGCTGCGGGGGGTTTGGGGGGGTGGTCACACAATTTCATCCCTGGATAATGTTACAAGCGACCTCTACCTCTGGATCCTTCTTTGTCTATTCAGATCCTGCTACATCTCCTGCCGCAGGTGGAGGGCATTGAGTTCATCCTCCCTGCAGTTAGTTAGTCTCTGCGATTGTTCTTTTGCGGCATCCTGCCTTTTGCTTATGGACAGAGACGGCACTGTGTTTTTAAGGCTCATGTTTAGACTGAACGGGCCCAGGTACAGTCATCTCCCTGCCTTGGGGGCCGAAACCTAAATTATATCAGTTGTGCTCAGTTTGTTAATGAAGGCAACATCCACAGATACTGGGAATATTGGTAGGACCATAGTTCTCCTTGTCTAGTTGCCAGGTGGGATCTTAAGAAAGGCAGGAATCCTAAAGTGAGTAGGGCTTATAACCCAGAGTGTGGAAACAAATGCCACAGTAAGTGCTGATGGAAGTTGTTTGTCTTGTCATTTGAAATCTGTTTGCTTCTCAGACCAAGGAGCAGACATAAGCCGTTCCCAAAATGATTTATTCCTGACGACCAGAGTTGCTAATGTACTTAAATAAAGAGTAAATTGGAGCACTGAAAACTGAGTTTTCAACAACTTCATTTCATTATTCTGGGTAAAGATACGAAGAATGTTGAATGATAGGACAGAAACGTCTCAATGGTAGGCTATTTCGCTTCTTTATCACAAATCATTATTGTCTTCAGGGAATTTAGTTAAACAATACATGAAAACACAAGTTTTGAGGGAAATGAAATTTGATACATTAAAGTAACTTATATTCTTCTCCACATCATTATTTCCCAAACTTTATTTAAAACTTAAACAAGGAGCAAAGGCACTCGACAAACATGACTCAAAGGCACAGCTCATCCAAGCTTTCTGACTGATCGATCCCCTTGCTAGTTTTACTTTGCAGTTTTCCCTAAACTGGCTTCAGTTTTGTGGTTTATACAAATAACACATGATTTGAAAACATGTTCCCTATATGGAATGACAACTCACAGACCCTTACATTAGGCATGGCACAGCCTGAAAATGGACCTACTTAGCTCCTACTGTAAAATATCTCTCTCTACCAGAAATCAACTACTCTAAAATAATATCTTTAGGATATTATAATCATAAACAAAAAAATGCTAGTCATATTTTGGATGCTGTAACCATTCATACAGATTTTCTTTAAAGTGCGGTATACTCTCGTTGCCTTTCAATGTCCCCTTACATGATAAGAGGTCTCCTTAAACCCTTCAATTCCAAAGACATGACAAAAGCCTTCCTAGACCCCCTGTCATGGCGGTACACAGTGCCCTGCTTCAGAAGAAGGGACTAAGATGATCCCTTTACTGTTTTCACATTTTTAAGTGTCTCCAATTTTCTGTATCTTACACTAAGCATCCAGTATAAATTTAAAAAGAAAATTGCATAACTCTGATAACCGGTTTAGTCATGACATGCTGACAGTGGGCTACACTGGCTTCCTTTGTGGACTCTTTGGGGGGAGAGCTTTCTTCGGGGGGCTTAAATTTTACTTGAGCTTCATTTGCTTACACTACAATAAATATAAAATATGACTTCGCCAAAGAGATTTGTGAATTTGGTGAGAATTGCTTCCTCTGAGCTGTTGTTACTCTATTTATTTATTTATTTATTTATTTATTTATTTATTTATTTTTTGCAGCTGAATCCATGAAAAAGGCACCATAATAAATTAAATTGGAATTCACAGGAAAAAATATGTGGCAGCTTCAAAAACCTATGTATGGTCTTTTCTGTAGAGAATGTAGAATGTGTTGATCAAATCAAGTTGACAATATACTAGAAATTATTAGTCATAATTTTTACTTTAAAATGAATGGGGTTGTTTTTGCAACTAGACCTTATGAAGTGTGCTTTTAAATGTGATTTTAGCAACAAAAATTTATATAGTATGAGTGAAAAAAATATCAGCTTGCATACACTCTACATATTGATTCATTAGACTATGAACTCTAAGAATCTTATTCTTTAAATCTCCTTTTTATCCATTGTAATTTACATTTAAGGAGTTATTTTACCCAGAAGCTTGAGTCTCATTTTATTAGACGATAGTGAATATTTTGTTTTCTGAATATTATGTGTATACATTATACACACATACACAAACATATATATACACACATGCACATGTAAATGCACACACAGACACACATATGTATACTTATATATTTTAACTTTGTTTAGTTTTGTAAACTTGCAATCAGGCAGGAATTGTTCCAAACAGCTAAAGCACAAAGTATTCTTCTCTCACAGTAGAGGGGAGTCTGTTTTTTTTTTTTTCCAGAATGCAGAAATGCTAGTGTTGAAATATTTTTCTTTTGAGAACATAGACAATAATAATGGGAGCAGAGTATAGATCTAGAAATATTAGCTTTAAAAAATGTAGTGTCACTTCTGCTGGTGAAGCCATGGAACCTAGAGGACTGCTTAGTCCAGGTAGTTTCCTAAACCAGTAAATTTCCTAACTGCATCCTAAATACTTATTCTTATAACGACAGGGAGATATAGCTCTCACCTGTCATCAAAGAATTTTTATTTTTAGGCGTCAGAGGGAGGTCATTACAGAATGCTACCACTGGTCATAATGAGGAGATCAGATTATGAACTCCACACTTATAATAATTAATTTATTTACAACACAACACTGCCCTTAAGGCTTAGAGGAGCAGAGAGATGGTACAAGTCAGAGGACCAGGACAGCTGCCGCTCTGAGGTAGTCTCTACTAGATAGATGAACGGATGGATGAATGAATGAGTAGATGGATGAATGGATGGACAGACAGACAAAAAGAATAGACAGATAAGTAAATAAATAAGTAAATAAATAAATAAATGACAAACACAAAATTGGCAAATGAGCAGTGTACCTTGGAGAAGTTGGAGAGAATGCAAAGGGAATATGATCCAGGACACCTTTGTATAAAACTCTCTAAAAACTAGAGTATTTAGTACAAGGTACCATTGCTCAGTCATGACTGCACCATTCTTGTGGTCCAATTCATAAATAAAACCAGTCACGTCCCCATCATCATTTTCTACCATCTCCAGGGGACACACAGGCCTGTTTACTTAGGAAGCAATATTAAAATTGGTGGATACTAAGGATATTGGGTATCTACAATTCGATGAATAATAAACCTGATTGATCCGTGTGGATGACCTGTAGACTGCCTGCCTTCACTCTGATCCCATGAATCAGCTCACCCTCAACTCCAAAACTCAACTAAGGAATCCTCAGCTTAGGCTGTTTCTGAATCTTTGGATGGAACACCGGCTCTAGTCAAGGCGTGCCTCCACTATCTAACAGATACATACATTTAAAGAAACTCCTGGCCTCTCTGAGGCTGCTTTCACGATTTGGAAGACAATAATGTGAACCTTCCTTCCTCAATGGCCCTAAGTAGGCACTCCTGTGTTCTCACCTTGAATTCCCATCACACCGGAGACCAGAAGACTGAGACGGCTGTCAACTCATGAATTTCCAAACACATTTGATCTTCCTTTTTCCTAGAGTTTCTTGTGGTTTGTACTTTGTGTATTCCGAACTTCTGGGCTAATATCCACTTATCAGAGAGTGCATACCATGTGTGTTCTTTTGTGATTGGGTTACCTCAGTCAGGATGATATTCTCCAGATCCATCCATTTCCCTAAGAATTTCATAAATTCATTGTTTTTAATAGCTGCGTAGTACTCCATTATCTTCACATTCAATCTGAAAATCGCCGACTTGGAATCTTTCTGGATTCCAAGGTCTGTTGTTGCTCTAGCCTTCTGAATGTCTCTGCCATTAGCTTAGTCTAGGTCCATGGTGGTTCTTTGACCTGAGTGTTTGCTATAGGTATTGAAACAGTATTTCTGACTGGGAAGATGGTTCAGTGGTTGAAAGCACTGGATGCTCTTGGAGAGGATGAGGGTTCTATACCAAGCACTCACACAGACGCTCATTATCATTCCGATAATTCCTCTTCCCAGTGATCTGACACCTTCTCTGGCCTCGGAGAGCACCAGGTACACATATGGTACATAGACGCACATGCAGACAAAACATCTACATACACAGACTACTTCATCAGGCTAGGGTTTGTCTTATGATTACCTGCATTCGATCTGGTCCTGACCAACTTTTGGGCATAAACTTATTTTCTGCCCAGTCTTGCATCAGGTTTTCCAAGCTGGATTCATCATGTGTACCTGTCATCCCATGTGGTCATATAGTTACGTGACCAGAAAATGGTATGAAAAGTGGATAAACCGCAAAGAACTTTAAGGTAAACAGTCAGTGTTGCAAAGTGTTGGATAAGGCCTTAAATGTGGCAGTGGCCAAGACTGAATGACACCTTGTGATGCCAAGGGGCTGTGACAACTAAATTTGTGGATGATCCAAAGGAAACCGTATGAATTGAGGAGGAAGTGTTGGCAGAACACATTGAGCTGACCTAGCTTTGAACTCTGCTTGATGTCTCTGAATACCTACATCTCCAGCTTCTGAACTTCCTTCTTGATAGGCCACCAGGGTCTTGAGGATGGTTAGCAGCTCCTCTATTGTTCTAAGAGTTACATTTTTGTTTGTTTGTTTGTTTGTTTGTTTTTCAAGACAGGTTTTCACTGTATAACTCTGGCTGTCCTGGAACTCACTCTGTAGACCAGGCCGGCCTTGAACTCAGAAATCTGCCTGCCTCTGCCTCCCAAGTGCTGGGATTAAAGGTGCTACCACTGCCTGGCCTAAGTGTTAGTTTTGTTTATTGCCAAGGAAGACTGAATAGGTTACCAGGGTAGGGAAGACATTCAGAGAAGTCAAAGGCATTCTAGGCTTGGGGACATAGCAGTGGAGTAAAGCACTTCCTTGCCTTGCTAGCTGGGGCACTCCGATTTCCAGCACCTATATACATGCAGGGTGGCTGTATTATAATTTCAGTACTCAAAGGCATCAATAGGCATCCCCAGAGCTAGTTGACTATGGAGACCAACTTTACTGATGAGCTTTGGATTCAGCTGAGAGACCATGTCTCAATAAAGTGGAGAATAATAGAAGAACCCCCCCCCCCAACTCACCTCATGCTTCCAAGTGCATGCACACATGCACACACCCTTTACACGAAAAAAAGTGTAGCCACATGTATGTGTGCTACACCGAACATTTAAAACAAAAAACTTCTACAAAGCCTAGAGTAGGACGCTTGGATGGAAGCAGCAGCACATTTGATTTTGTCATGTAACAAGAACTCCTTCACCTTGTTTACACACTGTAATTTAATTATTAAATTCCATCCTTTAGAAGCATACTGCAATAGATACTTTAGAGTAAATGCCCACGTTTTAGCTACAGAGGAATACTCATGGTACATCCGTCCTCTACAACGTTTTAAAGGTTTGGCACATGGAACCCTTAAAGCCAGTTACTTGTTTATTTTTCACACTATATTCTTGGACAGAAGTTATATCTGGAGTTAAAAAAAAAAAACACTTGGCAGATTTATAAGGATTTTTTAAAAAAAAAAAGCCTAAAATCTGAAAGTGTCCTTTTAGCATATAATGTCACGTTCGCTAAGTGTGGAGGCGAGGGAATGGAAAATATCTTTCTGGGGGAAAGCAGCAACACCTGGAAGCCTTCTGCTAGCTTCCAATAAAAGCATTTTAAAAACTGCTGATCAGATGCTATGCAAATGTGCTTCTACTTAGCATACGGCACCAAGTACACTGAAACCTGCTATTTCGATACACATCGAACAATAATTTCATTACTCATTTTAAAATTTTTTACATGAATATTTCTTATTAAACATGCTCTGATAAGCTTGTTTACTAAACAGCAGGTTGTCCCCTCTGGGTTAGTCATTTTCTTGCTCCTTCC
>JADRCC010576046.1:0-17983 GCA_019843855.1 Hylomyscus alleni
CTTCAGGGGATCTGATGCCCTCTTGTGGCTTTCACTGGTACTGCACACACATCCACAGTACCATAGCTCTTTAAAATATAGGTAGTAATAACTCCATTTCTACTTTTGATTATTTGAATATTCTCTCTCTCTCCCTCTCTCCTCTCTCTCTCTTTCGTCCCCCCCCTCAGGGGGCTTCTCAAATTTGTTGACATTTTCTAGGAAGTAATTTCAGTTTCATTGATACTTATCCCTCCCTCTTGGCATTTAATAATTAGCACACTCTTGCATTTCATTAAGACACTCAGCTGGTAGTGAACTTGAGACTTTCTCTTCCATGCTGAGGACTGGCCCCAGAGACTTCTGCCACTGATGCCCACAGTCCTCTTGGTTTATAACATGGCCATTTATAGCTAGACAGTTCCTAGTTATAGTTCAAGAGTTTTACGTGCTGTATTTTCATTTTAAATATATCAAAGTATCTCCAAATTTTCCTTTTGATTTTTTTCTTTGATTCATTGGAAAAGAATTTGATATTGCCAGGCACCCAGGATGTATCGTGAAGACCTGGCTGCTGAGGAAACTGAGGCAAGAGGCCCACCGTGAGGACACACGGAGACTAACTCAGTAACCTGAGCTTCACTCGGACTGAGGTAGACCCACTCCCCTTCTGACAGTGCACAGTAGCCTCGTGCCTTCTGCACTGACCATGTACACACTCCGGACAATGCACAGTAGCCTCGTGCCTACTGCACTGACTATGTGCACCGTCTTCCCTCTCCCAACAGTGGACCTGGCTTCTTCAGAACCTCCTCGATCCCCCACTTTCAAAGGACTATATGTACTCTCTGAAGAACAGTACAGACTTCTCATTCCTAATGGCATTCACATTAGACCGTTTCTATTTAACTTTACTCCCAATGTATTCAGTAGGAAGAAGGGCAGCGCTGGTTTCCTGGGCATACACACCAAGGCATATTGTGTCCTTCAAGAGAACTTTGAAGTAGACTTCCCTCTTTACCATCTTCTGCCTGTGTATAATTGCCCGTAAATACGATTAGAGTAGGATGCATTATGGGAAGAGGCACCCAGTATGATGTAATCTACCAATCAAACTACAATGTAACTAGCTGCGGCAAGCTCTGGGTTTTCACAACTTCCTTATCTACCCTGGATGCACAACTGGGAGCCACAGCAAAGCCTTAAGTTGCTCTTGTCATTTGTTGCAGCAATGAGAAAGGTACTAGAGTATGACTATGACCTTCTTTATATGTTTCTAAAAAGACAGTGTGCTGGGGGCATAGGGTAGTGGCAGGGCCTGTAGTCGGCATGGCTGGGATTCTGGGTTCAAGCCCCAGCACTGTGGGAGAAAACCCAGAAAAAGCAAAACCAGGAACGGTGATGGATGGGTAGCTGAAGAAAGACATACACAAAGAGTACGGGCACTGAGGAGAACTAAGGTTGCTAGAGAGCTTGCTTAGCATGTGAGGAGCCCTGAGCTCCAGCACATGAGGAGTCAGGGAACAAGAGTAAGAGTCTTAAGGTCATCTGGGTAACATAAAGAATCCGAAGTTAGTCTGGGGTGGGATGGAGAGACACAGAGACAGAGAGACTCGGTTTTGTATTGCAGCGCCAGGAGGAACAGCTGACTAGGCAGCAGTAAACGGGGTGACCCCTCCACTGAGGCTCACGGGAAGGAGCTGGGGCAAGGTGAGCAGGTTTAACCTGACAGTATTTGAATGATTTCAGCAAACACGGGGTATTAGTTGACATTATGTGTCCAGACAAGGCTCAAGAGAGAAGCGGCCAAGGGATTAATTTGACCTTAACAGGCTACCCTAGAGGACAGACCTCTAGTCAGAGCCTCCTGTTTGAATCAAATGGGTGTTAAAAAGAAAAGCTATCACAGGGCTGTCAGTAGGCCTAATGACCTGAGTTCAATTTCGGAGAGGAAAACTAACTCCTATAAGGCCTTCTCAAACTAGTGTGATGAATTTAGGATGTCTCCGGTGAGGTGTGGCCTCTGCTCACTGCAGCCTTAGTTCTACACAACAACTGAACCATGCATTGGTCACACTGACCAGAGCCAATGAACACTGCTGGGAACATAATGATATAAGTACAGGAAATGCACACGTTTGATACTTTCCTACCCCTATCTCCCAGCACATATCAATCCATCTTCGTAGTGTATTCTGTTAGATATGTTGGATTTTTTTGTTTGTTTTTCATTACTGCTTGGGTTGGAGAAATGACTCTCGGTGATTAAAAGAGTGCCTCCTTTGGCAGAGGACCCAGCACCCATAGCAGGGAGCTTGCAACTGCTTGTAACTGCAGGTCAGGGGATCTACCTTCCTCTGGTCACACCTGCACACACATGCCACACACAAACCTACACAGGCTCACAACACACACATATACACAAGCTTAAAAATATTTCAAAGCTGCTGCCCGAGTTATATCTTTTTTTAAAAAAAATCATTAAATGATGGGGCTTGGGAATCGGTTCAATGGCTAAAGTGCTTCCTGCACAAGACGGGACTACCTAGTTGAGATCTTTATAAGCCACATTACAGAAAAGGGAGATGTTGAAGAATAACTATCTGTTGCCCCAGCATTTACAGGGAAGTGGGAGGTGGAGACAGGTTTCGCTTGCCCCATTCCTAGTTTCCTCTGTTTTCTGTCTGCAGATATGAGCCCTCAACTTCCATTCCAGCCTGCAGCCATGCTTCCCTCCCACAACAGGCTCTGATCCCTCTGGAACCATAGCACAAATAAACCTCCCCTTTTATAAGCTACTGCAGCCATGGTGTTTTATCACAGCAATATAAAGGTAACGAATACAAATGATAAAGTTATATTTATACCAGACAATGTTCTAAAAGACACCGATGATTTATTATCAATAAATGTCTGATGTGTGTACCTATTTTCTATACTCAGGGACACATAAAAATTCTTCAAGGGCTGGAGAGATGGCTCAGCGGTTAAGAGCACTGACTGCTTTTCCAGAGGTCCCCAGTTCAATTCCCAGCAACCACATGGTGGCTCACAACCATCTGTAATGGGATCCGATGCCCTCTTCTGGTGTGTCTGAAGACCGAGACAGTGTACATACATGAAATAAATAAATCTTAAAAAAAAAAAAAAATTCTTCAGGCAGGAGCCTAGGATGGAAAAGGTTTGAGAAGTTCTGAGCTGGAACTAAGTTGGGGTAATGGTGGATAGCACCCAGATAACCTTGCAGCCAAAAACCCATCTCTGATGTCTAAGGTGACAGGTATCATATATTACATATATACTTATTGTGACAATCACCAATGTATTTATTTATATTTCAAGCTTTCATGCTGTGAACCTGGAGTATGCATACATTTATAAATTAAAACTTGAGAATAAGGGTATAAATGCAGGACACATTAAGAGCAATAAGGAAGCCAGGCAGTGGTAGTACACGCCTTTAATCCCAGCACTTGGGAGGCAGAGGCAAGCGGATTTCTGAGTTCGAGGTTAGCCTGGGCTACAGAGTGAGTTCCAGGACAGCCAGGGCTATACAGAGAAACCCTGTCTCGAAAAACCAAAGGAAAAAAAAAAGAGCAATAAGGAATTAATAAGTGATATCTAAGAATCAGAGATGGGAGATCCCTGGGGATTGCGCTCTAGCTTATTTGGTGGATTCTCTCATAGAAGACTTGTCTCAAATAGGAGATCACTCCTGAAGAGTAGATGGTATCCTTTGGCATACACACACACACACACAAACACACCCTAGTTCCCCCTAAACAAAACCAAACAAACACCAACACACCAACAGAACTCCTGTTTCTTCGACAGCTTGTATTTAAGCTTCATTTCCCTGTAGAATCTTCTCTTGCCCACTGAACTCCTCCTTCCCACACAGGCACCACTGCCACCTCAGCAAGGACATTGGGCACATCAGTCTGAAGTGTGCACTGATCCTAGAGTGGCCAAACTGTGTTCAGCTCCATTCCTGCGGCTCAGAGAAGGACAGGGCAGAACCCACATGCCTTCTAAGGAACTCAGTGAGGCTTTGCCAAAGCTTTACGATGCTGCCTCTCATGGTTGGCACTGTGCTTGTCGCCCAGACTCTGCTGGGGGTGGGTCCCAGAATTGGGGGCCTGGTTGTTGGCCTAAGGTCTGTAGGACTCGCTGTGGCCAACCCTGGGACCCTCCAACTTCTCAGGCTTCATAACTTCTGAGAGGTGAAGGGTTAGACTATCCTCTATCAGTCTGCCCTTCACACATACACACACACACACACACACACCACACACACACACAGAGAGAGAGAGAGAGAGAGAGAGAGAGAGAGAAATGACTAAGCAGACAGCTGTAAAAAGAGAGGAGGAATTTTATTGTGTTGGAGAGAGCTTACTCTCATGGTGAAACCCGAGTTGGACTAAAACATCCACACACGTTAACTGCATCACCCAAAGTGAGGTGTTGGTTTGAATGGATGGTAGGACACACTTTCTTTAAAAACCCTAAGCTCTGTCTCCATTTTCCCTTTTTTGATAGGAAAACAGAGTGCTTGGTAGTCTCTGTTCCAAACTGCCAACCTTAGGTGAGTGTAGTTTGCATCTGGCTAAGGGAATGGTGCCCACTTCTTTGTTGAGCTCAATGGGGTCAAGTAAGGTCAAGTAAGGCGGAGCAGAAAGCACACGCTGGAAAAGTCCACAGCCCAAGCCCTGCCCATACAGTCAGTCACAGACTCTCCACATTGCTAAGGACCCAGAAGACTGGGGAGAGGCCTCCTGCTTTCAGTCCCCGTGGCACGCTGACGCTTGATGCTGATGCTCAGTTGCTGCTATAGGCCATCAGCATGCAATGACTCCACGAGAAGGAGAGTCTGCACAATCCGCCAACTCACCGCGGCTATGTCACACAGAAGAGCTTTCTGTTATTACACGGAGACACAAAACACCAGCAATGAGTGAGGGGCAAGACCCTTCCAGACACTTGGGGATTTTAGTAACTTCCTGAGTGACAATGTTTAATGTGCTTGAGCTTGATCCAGCATTTGAGAAGTCCTCATTACCTTAAGGCAGAGAAAGCAGGAGTTCATGAACTTCCAACAGAAAACAGCTACCCTACTTACTAAACAAGAACATGATGAGCTGTTTGATTGACTCTGGTCATCACACAATATCCCATAAAGTCAAGGACTCAACAACAGAGCCCTGGAAGTCATGCTCTGTGCTGCCAACACGTGTCCCTCTAGGCAGCCTTCCATGAAATCTACCCAGAAAAGCACACGGGAGTGCCTTCCCAAAGCCTGAGGTGCATCATGTCTTTGAATCATGCAGGTCTAACTAGGAAGGGTAATTTTAGAAGGCGGTTAAGTCGTGGAGGACATGGGGACAAGAGTTGGCTTCATACTGGTGACCATGTCTAACCAGTCCTAAACCATGCCAGTCAAGCTTGTTTCCTGGGTTTTTTCTTCTTCCTTCTTTAACACTAGGCTTCCAGCTTATCCTTCAGCGCGACCCAGACTAAAGCTAGGTAACACACGTGCCATGAAGTCTGCTTCTGACCAGACCCGCCCAGCACAGTGTATGCCTGCCCTGAGACGACCATGCTCAACCAGAAATGCAGCTTCTGCCAGGGTAACAATGCCAACTATCTAATGAAAGCAACACATCACCGCTCTCGACATGGGCGCATCCAGCATACTCCTGACTAAACCCAGGACTCTGGAGAGTTGTGCCCCGACAGACCCAGGTGCTGCTTCTCACAGAACACAGCAGCCGACTCACACTGGCACACGTGGTTCTGACATGTCACAGGTCACACTACCCTAGTGATTCAGAAAGTTAACACTCTACTCCTATATGACAAGAGGTCAAAGAACCATTTATACACAGGCCAAGAATAACAGTGAGCTTTCCAGAAGCCTGAATAATCCATCTGATCAGTTACTTCCTGCTTCTTGGAGAAGAATTCATCTCTCTTTTCAGTCACAGTATGCTTTTTTTGTGGTGGGGAGGTCAGGTGAATCTGACAGGGACATCCTTCTGAGGGCACTTGATGGCAGCAGCCCATCCGTGGCAGTGAATTAATTTGTAGAGATGATTAATCCACAGGAAGCAAGGAAGGAACCGGTAAAGGAGGGGCTCAGACAGCTTTAGGAGGCGGCTGGGTCTGGCCTAGCCAGCATCAACTCTGAATATGACTTATGTGAGTGTAGTGACACGTGAGGGACTAAAGGACCACAGGAGGCCTTCCTTTTCCACAGGGCCAGCATTTGCTCTGATTGCTCCCTGCTCAACAGCAGGCTCCCAGGACACAGGGAGGGCTGTGGCTCTGCTTACAGTTGGGAGCAGCAGTCCTGAAGCTGAATCCAGCGTGGACATGAAGCCTGAACAAAGGCTGGCTCATAAGCTAACTTTTAGATTTGAAAATGGGGGAAAAAAATTACTTGATATATGTGTGGTAAATTTTTTTTTTATTTTTAAAATTCATGTTGTAATATACATTGAATCAATAAATGTCATGTGCTAGTTAAGCTAAGAAGCTATGGAACATGTTTGTCTCAAAGTATCCTCTACCGCCCTTTGTCTGGGGATGTGTGCCCCTTCCCCTACTTTATGACAAATGACAAAACACTTTGATAATTCAAGAGTCAAAATATAACATCCTTGGAAACAGCTGGGAAGTAATGTATTCCCAGACACCTCTCCAAGGTCAGAGGGCTCAGCTACAGCCTGTCCTTGCTACCCAAGCGCCTGCAGCTGGTTTCTGGGGGATGTTGTGAGCACCGAATTGGATGGTGTTAATTTTAGTGTTGCTCTTTGTTCTCTTACTTGGAAGCCTCACCTGAGGGGACACTTGTGCTCTGCCCAGGACTCTCAGCAGGGAGCTCCAGCTGACTGAGTTTAGGGGTTTAATGCTGGTTCTCTGAATTCCCAATCGATTTTTTGTCTCTATTTATTACTTAACAACTGCCCACTCAAATCCCCAACCATGGCGCCTGTAGGTCACTCTTCTCTACCTAGCTTGGACAGGCAAGAACTTAGTTACCCACAGTACTCATTCCTCATATTCAGTCTTTTTGTGTGTGTGTGTGTGGGGGGGGGGGTGTCAGGGGTACAGTACCAGACAGAAGGCAAGGCCTTGGGCTTCCTAGACAAGCACTCTGTTTGCCACTGAGCCACACCCCAGCTCCCTTATTTTTAAAATCAGCCCCTGTGAGCTGGAAGGCAGGCCAGTGCCCAGCAGCACTAACTCTCTGCTATAGATCCCTGAGTCCTGGGCAGAGATGACACCACACACGCACACCTGTCCAGCCAGGCTAACAAGAGGTGAAAGGCTCCTCAGCCCAGGCTGCTCCTGAGGTGATGCTGGGCCTCGGCTGTGAACACACAAAGCAATGAAGGGTGCTGCTTCAGACAGCAACAGTACCTTAGAACTGGACCGGACTTTGGCAAGTCTCGAAAGCCAAAGGGGACCCTCAGAGCCAAAGCACAAGGGAAGGACAGAGTGTAGGAAATGGAGTTCCAGAGACAGAGTCATTTCTGGTCATGGCTCCGAGAGCATTGGGGGAAGAAACATCCAAAGACATCCTCTCCTGGGTCTATGAGGGAAAGGGCAGACAGTATGGTGACCATCCACACGGAGGCCCAGGATGCCTGTGCCCAGCCAGGAAACTGATAACCAACAGCTTTTTAGAAAGTAAGAAGAAAAAGCACACATTTTCATAAATATAAAAATTGTTTACAAAACAATTATCTAGAAAGTTCACTGGGAACAGAATAAAGCTTCCTTTGAATTCAGCCACGGTGGACTGAAGAGAATGGCCAATATTTTTGTCTTCCTTTGAACACCCCAATACTTCCTGCCGCCTGCCGTTTTTTCCACCCTTATCCACACCGCCCTGGTTCTCCTGAAGACTGATTTGCGTAGCAACTGCACTGAGCCAACCCTGAAGACACATGATTATTGGTTGGGCTCAATTAAATGATGAGCCTAATGCTCGGGGAGGGGGAAGGAGATGTGGGAAGCATGTTGGCGTAGACCTTGAGGCATGGCTGAAGCACCTGCTGGCCTGGCCTGGTGCAGGGTGGGCATCTGCACTGCAGCAGGGGCTGCAGGTAAACTGAGGTAAGGAAGAACATGGTGACCTTTCTGCACAGCTTCTGGGCCAGCACAGCAATGTGTGCTCTGGGATGTGGGCACCGAAGGACTGGGCTTCTTGCAGTTGCTGCCAGCATTTCTCCCTCTGGTGAGACGAGGAGTTCCAGAAGACCAGCCACTTGTCTTCCTCTGAGGTACAATCCAACAGAGCCTTAGCCCCAAGGATCTAGCACCCACTGGGGTGCAGTAGTCTAATCAAATGCTCAGATCAATAGGTGTGGCACACCTGCCCAATCAGTTCATCAGCAGTTGTATCAACAGATCAGAGAAAACAGCATTTAGTACAAAACTGTCAAGGTGGGTTTCCCATCTTCCTCCAGAGATCATAATTCTTCATGCTTCTGAGACCCTAGGGAAAGAACAACAGAATGTGAGACTTAAGTCATAAAACATAGCGTGACACCGTCCCCAGCACACCACTGTAGCTCCCAGATGGTTTGTAGAAGCTTGGCATTTGCTATTTCTGTACTAAAGTTTGAAAGCAAACCTAAGAGGAGACATTTTTAGTTCTAAGAACTGACTGGCCCATGGGCTACACACAGCCTCCACAGGGCAGCGCTGGCTCTCACAGCCTCCACAGGGCAGCGCTGGCTCTCACAGCCTCCTCTAGGGCAGCACTGGCTCTCACAGCCTCCTCCAGGGCAGCACTGGTTCTCACAGCCTCCACCAGGGCAGCATTGCCTCTCACAGCCTCCACAAGGGCAGCACTGGCTCTCATGGCTTCCATAAGAGCAGCACTGGCTCTCAGGGCCTCCACAAGGGCAGCACTGGCTCTCGGGGCCTCCACTAGGGCAGCACTGGCTCTCATGGCCTCCACAAGGGCAGCACTGGCTCTCGGGGCCTCCACAAGGGCAGCACTGGCTCTTGGGGCCTCCACAAAGGCAGCACTGGCTCTCGGGGCCTCCACAAAGGCAGCAAGGGCTGTCAGGGCCTCCATAGGGCAGTGCTGGCTCTTGGCCACACACTTCTCTTCTTTTGTTTTTTTTTTTGTTTTTCTGGTTTTTCGAGACAGAGTTTCTCTGTGTAGCCCTGGCTATCCTGGAGCTCACTCTGTAGACCAGGCTGGCCTGGAACTCAGAAATCCACCTGCCTCTGCCTCCCAAATGCTGGGATTAAAGGCGTGCGCCACCACTGCCCAGCTTCACACACTTCTCAGAGATCTTCTACACTTATACATTCTTTCTGTGAGCCAGGACTCTTTGATCCTTAAACTGTTTTAAGGTTGCTAATTGATACAAAACAGTAAAGTCTCTTTGTGAGTTATCTAAGACGCAGTCTCAGCAGAAGCATTGCTGAAGAGAAAAGCATTTCTTGCGTAATGTGCTTGTACTTTACCATCACTGTGTGCCATGCTATGGTGTACATGTGTGCTCACAGGACAACTCTATGGAGTGAGTTCTCTCCTTCGCTCTGACGAGAGTTGTGAAAATGAGGACTCAGGTTATGAAGCAAGCACTGTCCTGCCAAGCTATCTCTCTGGCCCATTGGTGCAGGATTTTAAAGGCTCCTTGTAACATACCTGCTGCTTTTAAACCAAGGTTGTCCAGACACACCGATAGCTTTAGCAAGGCTCACTCACCAGTCTCACCCTGTCTCCTTTATGCATGGTACTACCATTTTTGATATAGCAGATATTACTAGTGACTCTAATTCGGTCACTGTCTCCTTATTCCTCATATATGGCTCTTCTTTTGAGTAATCTGTTCATATTCTTTGTCCACTTATCTATGGATAATTTCATAATGAATTTATTTTCTTAAAAAAGTATTTATTTTCATTTTTCTATGTGTATGGGTGTTTTGCCTGTATGTCTCTGGATACCACATGCATGCTAAGCGCACAGAGGCCAGAAGAGGGCATCAGATCCCAGGAACTGGAGTCACAGACAGTGCTCTTAACGCTGAGCCAGTCTCTCCTGCTCCAGATCTGAGTTTTTATAGTGAGTGTGACTCTAATCGTATAGCTCTGACACTCACTATACTGCTGTCTCCAAAACAGACTCTCACGTCATTCCAGGTCTAAACCCTGCACTTGCTTCTTAGGATGAGTTTAAAGGAGGAGAAATATTTAATCAAGACTCCAATTATTCACTGTTCTTGTAGGCTAGTCTCAAATGCACGATGTAGGTGGAAGTGAATTTAACTCTCGGTCCTCTTGCTTCCCAGTCTGGCATAAACTGTCCAGACTTTCGTGGACGGACAAAGATATTAGATGTTTATTTGTAAGCTTTAGTGGCTTCGCCTAATTTGACTGGTATTCTGTAAGACTGTTGTAAGTCTACAGACCCCCATGGTAGGAGGTGTGAACTGGCTGCTGAAAGCAAGCTATCCTGACGTCTACAGGCATGCAGTGGTACGTATGAACCCCACCACTAAACAAATACACACACACACACACACACACACACACACACACACACGCACACGCACACGCACACGCACACACACAAGCGTGCGCGCACACAGACATTAAATTTTTTAAAGAGCATTTCTTCTTCCTCTGACCAAACAAGCCAGTGCGCATGTGTCAGGAGGAAGACTATAAAACTATATTGAATGTGCTATTTAGAAGGCTGGCTGGAGGGTGCAATGAGGAACAGACCCTGGATGAGGTCAAGACCAAGGGAAATGGATCCCTCCATTGTCTTAGCAACAAATCAGAAGCCAGGAACGACTTATCCAAAGTCAGGCTCACACTGACCTTTCTGTGTCCCCTCTTTGCCCACGGTCCCCAGCTCCTTTTCCTCCAGGAAGAGGGTCTGCAGCTGCTTGATCTCCTGGTCGTAATCTTGCCACTCAGGGACGATCCGCACAGCAGCCTCCAGTTTGGGCTCCTTAGTCATGGGATTATTACACTGCAAACACAACAAAAGCACACCTCAGTGGAGCTAGAGGAAAGAAAGGCACACGGTATGTACAGACTGCCGCAGGGTTCCAGCAGGTACGTGTGAGACTAAGTATGGAAGATCAGGATGTCAGGGCTAGCCTGGATTACACCGTAAATGCTTTCAAAACCAAAGGAAGCAAAGGTTACAGGCTAAGCAGAAACCTGTCCAGGCACAGGGATGAAGTGGAAGACAAGGGTGACGCAGCAGAAATCAACTCTGCAGGTTGCTGCATGTGATCTGGCGTCCTGGGCAAGTGAGGAAGAGCCCTGCTGAAGTGACCAGGACATGCTCTGCAGCTCCAACCACAACTTGAACAGCACCACCAGTCACCAGGCTCTGTCCCAGGGTAGGAAGGGCCCCCAAGCTCTGTCAGGTCCCAGGCCAGGGAGGGCAGCTCACCAGGTCGATGGTCTTGGCCCGTTTCTTCGAGGCATCGTCACACCACGTCTCACACCAGAGCCATTCCTGAGGGAGCGATTTGATCGGCACCTGATGGATCATGTTATTGGGCAGATCCTGTTTGGTAAAGAAAATAAAACACAAGGATCTAAATCTCAGAAAGAAATTTAAATAAGCAATCAGTGTTGGCTTAAAATTCAACTAGAGTGCTGGAGAGATGGCTCAGCATTTAAGAGTATATACTGTTCTTCCAGAGGACCTGAGTTCAGTTCCCAGAACCCATGTGTGCAGATCACAAACATCTATAACTCCAACTCGACCCTTTCTGGCCTCTGCAGACACCTACATACATATGCACATACCCACACATATACATGTGTACACATATTTAAAACTTGCAAAAACAAACAATACTCCCTCAACTAGGGGCCCAAGGGGGTGACTATGAAGTTGAGGGCATTAGCACCTCTTACAGAGAATCCAGGTCGGCTCCCACCATATGGCAGCTCACAACCATCTGTACCTACAGTGCCAGGGGATCTGGTGCCCTTTTATGGGCTCCTCCAGCACTAGGCACACACATGCATGCAAACACATAAACATATAAAAAAAGACAAAAACAACACAAACAAGATTCAACTACATCTCTCTGTATGAAAGTAAATTTTAAAAATTCCCACTGTTTTCTTTTGCTTTGTTGAGTCTGTTGCCCCTGCTGGTCTAAGATTTGTCCTCCTGCCTGGCCTCTCATGTGCTGAGACTACAGTTGAGAGTCACCATGCACTCTCGCTCACTTCTGAAGGGAGAAGAGTTGGGCCTTAACACTATAGTTTTCCAGGAGAACCACAGACTCTCCTGCTCCCAAATGATACCACAATAAATTTCTCCCACAATAAAATGTTCCATTGTCCTAACACTCTGAGAGGAAAAATCCAATATACCACTGGAAAAACTAAAGAGAACTGACTGACTGTGGTGCTTATAAAGAATGATGTAGTGCAGTCAGCCAAGTGTGGCTCTGTGCACTGCAATCCCAGCAGTGTGGGAGCAAAGGCAGGAGCATTCACAGTCACTGAGTTCTAGGCCAGCATGGCTATGTGAGATTCTGTCTGAGAACCATGACCTGGTCAGTTATGCAAGCCACAATCACTCCAGCCTTGTGCACAATGGGGTAAGACAGGTGATGTTGGGTTGGTTTGAATGAAAACAGATCATAGGTTTGAATACTTGATCCCCAGTTGGTGGAACTATTCCCATCAATCACATGGCAGTTTACAACCATCTGTAGGGGACCGGTTAGGAGGAAGTGTGTCACTGGGAGTAGACTGTGACATTTCCAAAGATCTATACCATTCCTGGTATCTCTCTCCACCTCCCACTTGTAGTAAAGATGTGAGCGCTTAGCTGTTTCTGCAGCCATGGTTTTTTGCCCTCCATCAAGGCCTCTAACCCTCTGAAACCATATGTCCAGTTAAGGGTATTATCATAGTGTTTTGTCACAGAAAAGTACTTGAAACAATTTCCTTCATCAAACCCTGTCAACAAAATAAATTTTAAATACTGCTGAACCTGCACTGCTGTAATACAAAGAACAGAGTGCCCATTTAACTTTATACTCTGCGGGAAGAACAAATGCTACTTCTAGCATCAGTAGATGAGGTAAATTTCGACTGGCTGGGTTCCTGAAGACACTGAGGAGCTGAATGGTGTTATGAAAGACACATGCTTGGGGCTGAGAGTGTGGCTCAGTAAAGTGTATGCTCGGTGTGTACGAGGCCCCATTCACTTGCTGTCACCACCACAATCAAAAAGAAAAGAAAAGCATATGCTTGCAGGCATCAAAGACCAAATAAGAGAGTAAATTATTAGGCCAGAGAACAGTGACTCTCAAAACTGTAAAGTCTGGGTTCTTTCCTGAGCATGATAAGGTGCTTAGTGATGCCTTCTAAGAGCATCCCCAGCAACTAAGACGCACATATAGTGCTGGTAGTAGACAAGACTGCCGAGGGACCAGCTTTGGATGCTAAAAGCATCCAACACCTGCAACTTCAGAGTGAACAACTGGGGTGGTCTGCAGGAGAATTCCCCTCAGTTGACTGGCTGTTTGGAAGGTGATATGGCCTCTCTGGAGGAGGTGCATCAGTAGACAGAGGCACTGCGAGTTCATAGCCTTGCTTCTTGCTCTACTCTTCTCTTGGAGTTTGCAGTTGAAAATGTGATCTCTCAGACTCCAGATCTGGGAACTTACTGTCAGTAACTACCCAATATCTGATTTGATTTAGTCTCCAGTCCACAAGATGGAACCCCATCTGTCACTGTTTGAGAGACCAAGAACATGAGGCTAGATAGCCCAGGTAACCAAATACCATTGTCCTTTTAAAAAAATAAAAACAGGGCTGGAGAGACGGCTCAGTGGTTAAGAGCACTGATTGCTCTTCTAGAGATCCCGAGTTCAATTCCCAGCAACCACATGGTGGCTCACAACCATGGGATCCGATGCCCTCTTCTGGTATGTCTGAAGACAGCAACAGTGTACTCACATACATAAAATAAATAAAAAAAAATTAATAAAAAAAAAACAGAAATAAAATGACTCCCAATGACACTCTGCTACACTCATAGATGAGTGCCTTGCTCAGCCATCATCAGAGAAGCTCGCTCATGCAGCAGATACACGATACAGCAAATACAGAGACTCATAGTCAAAGCTTATCCAGAACAAGAGACCTTGGAACACAGCCCTAAGTGGCATGTCTGTATCAAATCCCTCCTGCTCCGGGCTCAGGGAACTTCAAGGCAGAGGAGGCAGAAAAAGTGTAGAACCAGAGGGGATGGGGAACACCAAGAAGACAAGGCCTCTAACTCAACACCTCACATACAAACTCTCAAGACTGAGACAGTATGCATGGGGCCTGCAAAGGTCTGCATGGGGTCCTAGAGCTGAAAGGAGACCTGGACACATGCCCCCATCACTAACCTAGAAGCTGGCTCCAAGTGACAACCACTTGCAAATGAAAATTTAATTTTCGGCCAGGCCGTTGGTAGTGCACGTCTTTAATCCCAGCACTAGGGAGGCAGAGACAGGCAGATTTCTGAGTTCGAGACCAGTCTGGTCTACAGAGTGAGTTCCAGGACAGCCTGGGCTACACAGAGAAACCCTGTCTCAAAAAACAAAACAAAACAAAAAACAAAAACAAAAAAAAAATTAATTTTCTTCAAGGAAGTCTCATTGGCAAAACAAATTACTCTTAAGGGCAGGCTATATGCCCAGTAGAAGATGGCCACTAGAAAATGAACTCAATGGATTCTTAATGTCATGTCGGGGCTTTTTTCCTTTTAAAATAATTCTTTTAATTGTGTGTGTGTATAAATTGATATAATTATATGTATTTTATAATATAAAATATTCCTACAGCTATATACATCATGGTTTCCAGTTTAGGGTTTTATGGGAGTAGATTTCTGATTCTTGTGCCTTTTCTTTTCCTCCTGTTTGTTTTGTTCAATTTTGAATGCATTAGCTTTTGTTTTATCTTTTTATATTCTATTATTATCCCTTAGATGCTATTTTCTACTGAAAGACAGAAAGCAAGTGAATCCAATGTGACAGAGGGGGGAGGAACAGGAAACTGGAATCAGGATATATTATGTGAGGGGGAAAATCTATTTTCAATAAAAGAAAAAAAAAGAAAAGAAACAGCTGAGGGAAAACATGAACAAAAACAGTCATATCCTCAGAGGTCATGAGACGAGAGCCAGCAGGCGGGCCCAGACCTCACAGTGCAAACTGTCACTTTGCCTAAGACGGCTGTTAAAAATAAAAGACAGGATTTAAGCACAGACTGAAAACAAAAATACTAAAATGGAAGCAAAAATTAAAATTAAGGACAAACAGAAGGCTAAACTAATTAGACAGGAAACCCAAAGAACAAATGACAAAAGATTAAAATAACGGATGAAGGGGGTTGTGGGGAGGGCAGGCTGAGTAAAGGTGGCTAGCTGTAGGAAGCTCTACAGGACACTGCCCAGAGACAGCCAAAGATGATCTTCAAAATGGAATAGAGTCACAAATTTTAAAGAAAAAAAAAAAAAAAAAAAACATAAACCCTGCTAAAGTCAAGCAAGAAAGAAGGAAACAATGACTGAAGTACCTGGTAGAGACATCCGTGGAGACACAATACAAATGGGGCATGACGTGGCCATGATGACACTCACCTGCGCCCTTAGCACTTGGGAACTGAAGCAGGAGGATGGTGAGATGTAGGCCAGCCTGGTTACAGAACTGAGTTCTAGGCCAGCCTCAGCTATGATGTGAGCCTGTCTCACAAACAAAACAAATCAAACCACAACACTCACAACTGACCAATCACCCACTAGCCTAGAACTCACAGATCTCAAGCACGGCCAGAAGAAAGTAGTCTGAAAACAAAAGGATCAAGGAGGCAGGCAGCAGCCCAGCTGAAAACTCAGAAGCCAAAAGACCATGAAAGAGGAACTACACTAAAACATCTAAGAGAAATGGTTGCCAAGTCACATGCTTAAATTCACTGAATACATACTTCAAGCACAGGGACTGCAGGTGTCTAGTGCTGGAGGGCTACTCAGCAAGACGAGGTCCTGGTTTATTACAGAATGATGTTCCTCCAAAGTATCGGGGATAAATACAAAAGAACAAAGATGGACCCTTACCTCACACTATCTGCAAACCAACCAAACTTGCAGCAAAGATAGCAGTCCAAAGGAGGAGGGCTGGAGCTGGTTCTTATACGTACACTACTACTATCAGCTAGCATTCATTCAAACTGTACTGCCATAAATTAAGATGTTAACGGTAATCACCAGAATACAAAAACCAGCTCAAAAACATGCAGTAGTGGCCAAGTAGGGTAAGGCATATGTACACTTTTAATCTCAGGACTCAGGAGGCCAAGGTAGACAGATCTCTGTGAGTTCTAGGCTAGTCTACACAGTGAGTTCCAGGCCAGCAAGGGCTACATTGTGAAATCTTATCTCCAAAATAAATGAGCTAATATTTCATTTACACACATATATTTTACTTAGTGTGTGTGTTTAGATAGACAACCTTAAATAGTGTTAGATTGATACACTAATGCTACAATAAGCAGTAGTGTCTCCCATTGTTGATGGGAGTACAAACTAAAACCATGCCGTAACGCTGTTGGGCGGCCAGGAGGAGGTTCTGTGGTTAACAGCAGTGGCTGCTCCTCCAGAGGACCTGCATTTGGTTCCCAGCACCCATGCCGGACACCGCATAACTTTCTGTAACTTTTTCTACCCTTTAAGGGCTATACGTACATACACATACTGACCCCCTGCTATAGAGATATACTTAATATTCCAGGACAGGGTGGCACAGCTTGTAGTGCCTGCTCCTCAGAAGGCTGAGGCAGAAGGACTGTTTGAGTGCAGAAGTTCACAGCTAGTTTGGAAAATATAAGTCGAAAAAATTTTTGTTTTGTTTTTGAGACAGGGTTTCTTTGCTGTCCTGGAACTCACTATGTAGACCAGGCTGGCCTCTGCCTCCAGAGACCAGAATTAAAGGTGTGCTCCACCATGCCTAGCTAAGGAAAGACGGGAATAAGAGGAGGAAGGGAGAGATGCAAATGGAGAACAGCTAGTGAAGGGCACAAACCTTCAAAGGAATGCGAGCAGAGGGAACACATCTCCAAGTCATAGAAGCATGGTGCCCAGGCTAGACCACATGCTCAGTACTGAGTCTACAGAACAGCAAGTGGGCTGACTCCCACCAAAGTCAGGGTGAAGGGCAGCAGCCTGGGATCAGTAATGACATGCTCCTGACGGGGTTCTGGTTATATAGCCTTGGATTTGTAGTGACTCCTTGATACACCTGAAGATGGATTCTTTTAATAGATGTTACATATCACAAAAAAAAAAAAATATTTTAAGAAAGACTTTAAACAAAACATTTAAAATACATGAGATTAAGCTGAGTATGGTGGCTCATGCCTTTAATCTCAGCCCTCGGGACAGAGGCAGGTAGATCTCTAGATCAGCCTTGCCTACAAAGAGAGTTCCAGGCCAGTTAAGGCTACCAAGTGATACCTAGTCTCAAAACAGCAGCAGCAGCAGCAGCAGCAGCAGATTTACAGTAGATATCTAAAACTTCTAAAGCTATAACTGGGGCTGAGGAGAAGGCTGAGGGTAGGAGCACTGGCTGCTCCTCCACAGGACCCAGCAGAGCATCTAACAACTGTCGTCACTCCAGCTCAGGGTCATCAGACTCCCTCTTCTGGTCTCTGGGAGCACTGAACATACAGTGTATAGACCTACATGCAAGCAAAACACCCACGCACATAAAGACAAATGAACAGAACACAAACCCAAACAAAACAAACCTGTAATTTTACTTCTGAAAATGCTTGCTATTGGAAAAGTTATTCAGCAAGCCTTCCTGAAAGTTCTGACATGGGGGGCTGTCAGGGTTAGAAAATTTTTCATACTTTATTGTGTGAATTCTGAGCTATTTGACAGTCTCAGATCCTTTGAGATCAGACAACTCACTCCCTCTCTCTCTCTCTCTCT